>JAUMHO010061510.1:0-19348 GCA_032360965.1 Ulva armoricana
GTACATGCTGCGTATGACCTCGAAGGCAGTACCCGTGACTCCCTTTTGTATTAGACTGTGCAACAGCAGATCGTGTGGGACGGAATCATAAGCTTTGGCTGCGTCGAAGAAGCACGCAAATGTGAGCTGCCCTGCAGCCGTGCGTTGCCGGACAACAGTGAGCATGTTGTGTAGCGGGTTCAGCGTGCTCCTGCCCGGGCGGAAGGCGTACTGGTGAGCATGGAGGCTGACAGCCCTGCGAACCCATTGTCACCACACACACATGCGGCGCGCGCCACTGGAGGCCCCGTCAGGGACACAGGTCTGAGGCGGCACCGGTGGAGGCGCAGCGCCGCCCCTTCATGGAGAGTACCATGAGGTGACTGGGATAGGAGCTCATGGGGATGGCTGTGTGTGGTCAGAGGGGGTGTGGGATGTGCACAGGGGGGGGAGGAGGGGGAGGAGGGAAACGGATGGAAGGTGGGGATGTGCTTTGGTGTATGCAGTGCAGCACTCGGCCTGTGGTCCCGGTTATCCGGAGATGTCAAGGTCCTTGTAGGAGATGGCGAGTAAGTGTCACATTTACATATACATTTACTTGGTGTATGGGGCTGCACGCAGCGCTGCACGCATGAGCATGGTGTCTAGTGCTGAATCGGTTGAGGCAGGACAATTAGTAGGATGCATCATCGCAGCGTGAGTGGTGTGATTTCGGTGTCTAGACCATTCACACTGTGGGGAACAGGATTCACAATCATGGCAAAGGGTGCATGCTTTCATGGGTTGGCCTGTCTCAGCTGTCACGCTGCAGCTGGTCAGCTGAAAGCTGCTCCGTGCCCGTGGCTGCTGACCATCCTATCGTCATGACATCCTGACAGTCCGGTACTGTGGGACGGCTACTCCACCAGACGATGGTACTTCTGTACGTGATGGCCATGACAGGCGCTAGCTCAGTGCTAGACAAGGCAATGCTCCCCCGTGATTCAAATTGGTGGCGAGAACGCCAGGTCGTTGCGGTACCTGCGAGGTGGGTGCGTCTGTGCTTCCACCTGCGAGACCGAGCGGCTCTGCTCTCGACCTGCGATCCAGAGACAGCGTGTCCTTTCGCACCAAAGATGTGTTCATGTCACAGCGGATTTGTTATTCGCTTGTGAGACAGGATCGGTGGTTTGGGTTCAAAGGATAGGCGCTAGGTGACCGCATTTATGCGCCATGCTAATGCGTGATCACACCTGCTCCGTGTGATAGCGGCGAACTGGCCGGTGTCTCGAGACAGGAAAACGTGCAGCATGACATTCTCTGACGCCAGTGCAGCATGATATTCTCTGATGCCAGTGGATCTGTGCGCTCTTATGCGCCGGCTGGGGGGTGGAGCAACTGCTTCGAGCACCCGACACTGCAATAGTCAACTGGTCTGACGGCAAGCGAGCCTAACAACGTGCATGTAATGTCGTGAAGCACCTGAAGCATCACTGGTTGCAATTGACGGTATGCTGGTCAGGAATCAAGAATCCTGGCATCAGCGTGTAACATAACGCAAGTCCCTGATTTCCTGTGCGTCAGCACTGGCCGGACTGGCCCGACGGAACAAAAATGTGCACAGACAAGTGGCCCCGGACTGTCAAACGCGAGATTATGTTACACAAACCCGTGTTTAGTCGTGCTACCAGCCTACTACAGCTACTGTCTGCTGTAGTACGGCTGGGCCACGGCCATGATTGTCACCTGCTCGTGGTGGAACGGGTGTCAAAGGTACGACAACCCCAGACACGATAACGCTACGCATCCCCTTATTGACATGCCTCTGCTTTCTCTTCTTCGCTCTTTTTTGGCTCTCCGCTATAGCCTCGTGGGCGGACAGGCCGACCTTCTGCCGTGCTGCGCCTGCACGCTTCTTGCGCGCACTGGTGCTTGCTGCCTTGGATGCCTTCCCCAAAACTTTGACAAACTCTTTGTCTGACGACACGGCTGAGGGCTGTCTCCGCCGCACATCCTCGCAGCCATCGTCAGATCGCTTTGGATGGCATGCCTTCCTCTTCCTTGCTCCCTTCACACTACGGGGTTGCTGCACTTGGCTCAAACATAGCGAGCCGCAGGCTACATCTAGACCATCTTCATCTTCTTGTGCAAGAGCCTTGGCAATGCTCTCCCGAGCTCGAGCAGACCAGCAGGTAGAATGAGGCACCGGGCCTGCGAACAGCGGAACCGGAGGCACGACCCTGTTACAGGGCACTCCATCACAGGTTGCAGGATCTATCATTCGATCAATCATGTCTTGGGATCTATCCATGACGACAAGCGGGCTGCTGGAGATTAAACACCGTTGTGTTTCGCCACCTGCAGTTCGAAATGCAGCATCTGACAGGCTGCAGACAAGAAATATACACTCTGGCAATCCTTGCAGCCTTACATAATGTATCACGACTGCACTGCATGTGATTTCGGCATTAGTCGCTGGCATGGCCAACGACAACGTAGATGCACGTGTGTGGACTACTCATGCGCGCCCGGCACCACCGTTAACTCGGGGCGTGCACACGACTGTGAACTATGTCGCAAACGCTGACTGTGACTCTCTAGAACTTGGGATCACGATAGCTTTCATGCACATGATGTCAGAGTGCATCCACCGCAGGTGTATGTGGGGCAGGAAGGTATATGTCGCGCAGGGAGGCACTGCTCGCTTCACGTTCCATGGTTCCTATCCCAGTTCGAACGTGCACGTCGGCTAGAAATGCCTCGTCAACGGCGCGTGGATGGGTCGTAACGCAAGCATCGAACTTCAGAAATCCGCTTGCTGATGTTGGCGCCGCTGTCGAAGGGCCGTTGACACAGCAGACGCGCTGTAACATGCAAAGCTAGCTGTGGGTCTGCAGCTGATTCCACAACGGAGCGCGAGGCTGCAGTCCGGAAGTGATGGACGTGTACAGAGAGCTGCAGCTGTGGGTCTATGCCGATGCACCAGCACACGTGCATGCGTCCTCTTGGAGATCAGCACTGCGCGCATGACATATGCCTGCGACCCGTCCCAGCGCGTCCCGAACTCCTACACATATGCCGTAGCATACGAACTCCACTGGCACTCTGCAAGGATCTGCATTCTATCCGCGCGTTCCCGTTTTGATTGACGTGGTTTCCTCCGGATGGTTTCTACGGAATGCCCCATGAGGTGATCGATAGTTCACGTGGATCCATGACCGTGAGCGGTGTCGATGACGTAGGAACAACGACCACGTCAGGTGTTCCCTGCAGCTGGGTAGTCAGGCCGGGGCTTGGTCAAAGGCCTGCGGTCGACGCTGTGTTGTCACGCAAATGCACCTAGGTCTGGCCTAGCTGCAGGGACTACTAGGCCTCTCTGCGCCCGAGAGGGAACACCGCAGGTTCGACGCAAACTGATGCAACGAGCAAAAACTTTCTGCAGGTCTGTGACTCCTGCATTCAAACCTGGAGACACATGGACCGTCGGTATCGCCTTCTCCACGAGCAGCTGGACCACACAGATGGCCATGGATGCTCGTCTCTGTGGGCTGAAGGTTGTGCGCTTGCAGGTGGTCCAAGCGGGGCCTTGCCGTGACCATACTGCCTTACGTGCCTAACGCCTGCCTGCAATATGTGCGAAATTGCGGATCCGTCCTCTTGGTATGACAATGATCCTTCGATCGAACGTAGATTCGCCACGACGATGTTGATAGATCTTTGGCACGTGATCGCTCAAGCACCTTGAGCCACGTGCGCAGGCGGCACAGGCGCCTTCGAAGCAGAGGCACGTCCGCGTGACACCTTCGAAGCAGATGCACGGCTCCCTCGCCCTGAATACCGGCAGTGCTTCACCGCCACTGGGAATTTCCTTGCAACGAACGCAGCCCGGAGAAAATCGGCGCAAACCGTCGAATACCATAACCAAAACCACAGGCCCGCTGATCCTGGCAGAGCGAGGGCGCATCCGGAATGTTCACCTCCACAACATGTCAAATCCCTATGGGTGCGGCGATGCAATCATACATGCATGTCACGTGTGCCCGTCCAACCACTGCATCGCAAGGCCCACACACGCATCCTCCTCCAGGCCCAGCTCCCTCGCCTCCCCCCCCTCATACAGCACCTCCCCGGACACCTCGACCCGGCACGCGGTGCCCACCTGCAGCCCCCCCTCCTCCAGCCGCTCCCCTCCGGCCGCCTCGAAACTCCCCACAGAAACCATCAGCTTGATCTCCCCCGCCGCCGCGGCGCTGTCCGCCGCCGCACCCACGTCGACCTCGCGCTGCGTGCGGCCCTTGCCGACGGTCGTCTCGCCGACGAGGTGCGCGCCGCGCGCAGCGCGCAGCGCGGCAGCGAGCAGCTCACTCGAGCTCGCGGTCTGCCGATTCACCAGGATCGCCTGCATGCATGCGTTCCGCCGTGAGCAGAGGCGGCGCGGAAGGGCCTGCGATCTGCATGCATACGTGCATGCGGACACCCCGCATCAGGCCGCACCCCTGGGTGGCCGTAGGCTGCCTCTCGCAGGTCCCCGCAAACGAAAGAATCCCATGAATCTGTGCCTCGGCCAGGCGGCCACAGTGCCGGCCACATCCACCACGCATGGTCTCGGTATGCTGTGACCATGCTGTGTTTGGGCCCACACAGCCCGCGCTGCACTCTACACGCAGGCACGTCTCTGAACAATTCGGTCATGGATGGTACGTTGTGGACCGACACAGGTAACCTGCAGGAAGGTAGGGTTCACACTGCCGCACTGGCGACGCCACCCGTGGGCAGCGACGTCAGCGCATGCATACGGGTGCCATGCATTGTTGCTCATATGCATGCAGTCACAGAGCATGCTGTCTGACAGCCCACGTTCTTGTCCGGAGCAACCCCGAAGCACGGCCGCGCGGTGGTCCGGCGCCACAGAACCGTCCATGCATGGGAGCCATGCGCACGCCACGCAGCACAGCGCACAGCAGGTGGAGCAGCGCGGCGCGCACGACAGGAGGAGCGGACGAGTCCGCCCACGGCGGCACTGGAGAGCCGTCACCAGACGCCAGATCCGCGCTGGTGAGGACGTCGTCGATGCGGACCGTCTGCTGGTCACCGTCCCGGCTGGACACGCTCATGAAGACGGTGTCGCGCGACGCGAACAGCGCGGCCGTGGCGGCCCCCTGCGCGAGCGACCCCCCAGGGTTGTCCCGGAGGTCCAGCACCAGCCCGGCCACCCCTGGGGCCGTGCCGCAGGACTGCTTGTCGGCGGGGCAGGAGTCGGCGAGGCGCGGCAGCGTGGCGAGCGCGTCGGCGACGCGCTCGGACGTGCCGGGGGAGAAGACGGCGATGCGCACGTAACCGTACGTCTGGCCGGTCGGGCTGGTCACAGTGGAGAACTGGACGGGGTCCACGTCCTGCAGAGCACGCCGCGGCTCGCGCATGCATGGGCACCGCTACAGCTCGACGTCAGCGGCTCAAGCGGAGAGCCTGGACCACCTGCTGCTGGGCTGCATGCATGGCCGCAAAGGCAGGCGTGAGGATGGCCTCCTCGAGCATCCACGTTCGCGCCTCGAGTCCGATCAACACATGCACAAATATCAGCCGTACGTGGGGATGCATGCATGCATTGCGCGGGCAGCTACAAACCTGATGTCTCCACCAGCTGGTAATAGCAGTACCTGCGTGGGGTTGTTGGTAACGAGGGGGGTTTCAGGTGGTGTACCCTTGGTGCATCCTGTATGATACTGTCTGCTGTAGGGGACGTAGCCGATAGTAGGAATAGTATCGCATGCCCCTCAACTGCACGCTCCTTCAGCTGACGGAGCCACGGCCGATGCATGTCTGTATGTGCCACACCGCTCAGTCGTTCTGCAGTGTACGCCACAGTCGTGGTGTCTGTGTGTCTTAGGGTTAGTCGTCGTGACTTGGATTGCCCTCCACACACAGTCGTGGCATCGTGCAGTGGCCGCCCCCAGTGTTGAGCGGTGGAGGTGAACGTCTGCACACAAGTCTTCAACAACAGGTCCGCGGCCTCACGCGTTGGCCATCAATGCGTTGGCCATGAATGCGACCCGGTTGCCCACCACAGAGGGGAGGCGCACCACCGGCGCGGGCGAGAGCTCCACGGCGTACTCCTCAAGCGGCAGCCCACCGGCCTGACCTACACTCCGGGCCACGTCTGCAGAGCTCGCAGATTCGCCCGGGGCTGGCTCGGGAGCCGCGGCGTCCGCGGCGTCGAGAGACGGTGCGGCGGCGGCGCCGCGCGCCAGCTGCAGCTGCAGCGACGGCACGTCCCGCGCCGCCAGCACCCTCTTGAGGTCTCTGCACCGTGCGAACGTGATGATCTGGCGTTGATACCCAATGGTGTGATGTGCGTGGAGCAGCTCGCGGGCCATCAGAAGCGCACGAGTGCGGGGCAGCCTTTCTGCGCGGATTACAAAGGGGTCGCCATCACAGCGGACCGCATGGGGCTTGGACTGGGGCACAGGCAAGCAGGGGTGGGGCAGGTGCGCACTCGGCGACGGCCGCGTCTGTCGCGCGTCCAGCCACTGCCGTCACAGTGTCCCCTGCGGCTACACCGGCGCCCCCCGCCGGGCTTGACGGTGCCACGTACGCCACACGGCACACGGCCCCACCTGCCGTGCCGCCCTCAGCTGCGACCTGGCCAGCGAGCAATACCTCTCGGGTGTCCACGGCATCGGGAGACGCACCGACGTCGCGATCGGCGCCTGCACGCATGGCCCCGGCACATATGCGCCTGCACGCATGGCCCCGGCACATATGCGCCTGCACGCATGGCCCCGGCTTTGCCGGCGGTCGTGCGGGTTCGTTGGCTTGAAGGTTTGTGTGCTCACAGAGTATCCAGGAGATGCAGTGGGCAGATTGCGGCAAAGCGTACAGCTGCTGCAGCCATGGACCGTGGCAGCATGGCACGGGGGTCGGACACTGCATGGGTCAGTCGGCAAGGAGGGCTAGTGGCTGTGGTCGGCAGAAGCACAGGCAGCGGTTCCAGGAGGAGCCTGGATGCGCTTGCGAGCCAGATAAGAAGCGCATACTAGATCAGAGTGCACACTAGACACGAGTGCGTTCTAGATACGGGTGCGTGTCATGCGAGAGTGCATGCTAGGCAGAAGTGTGCTGTGCCGGGCAGCGATGCCGTGGCGCAGCAGCACCTTCACTGGTATCCGGAGGCGCTGCAGCATCAGCAGAGGGTGCGTCGGCTGCATCAGGGGTTGCGGCAGGGGCGCCGCTGGGAGGGGCGCCGCTCGTGGCCGGCGCACAGGTGACGGCCAGGCCGTAGGAGAAGACCTGCAAACGCATGGGGGCGGCGTGGGTGGCGCCACATGACTGCCGCTGACAGGCGGCGGTGGCCTCTGTCTGGGATGATCTGTCAAAGCCCTGATTCGCCGAAGATCTGCGCACTGTCAGGGCACCGCTGTGGGGTGGGAACAGCTAAATGCTTGTGTCCAACGCCGCAATGGCTCGGTATGTCTCGATGCATGCATAGGCCGTGTCAGCACCGGCGGTCCGCGTGCGGCGGCCCTCCGGCCTCCCCAGAGCCGCTCGCGCCGACGTTGACGTGGGGAACGTGGGGGACGTGGGGAACGCACCCGGCCGCTGCGCTCAGCATCGGAGATGCTCGCGGCAGGCCCCCGGAGGAGGCGCGTGTAGGGGTCCCCGAGGAGCTGCAGCAGGCCGTCGGTCCTCTCGTGCACCTCAGCCACGGAGGATGCATCGGCGGACTGTTTGAGGGCCTTCTGGAAGCTTCTATCCCAGTCGACGCCGTTGAAGGTGCCGTCGAGGTAGTAGTACGTCACAAACGCTGCAGACACAACGCTGCCGCCGTCTCAAAGGTGGCTGCGTAACAACAGCGGCGGAACCGCAAAGGTGGCTGTAGGGCAAAGGTGCGTGGCTAGGAGCGCCTGGCGGTGCGTGGTGGTTTGTGAGCACAAAGTCGCGATGCAAGTGTGGCTTGGGGGCGTGCATGATGGCGGTAGCGTGACTACCTGCCGGGGGTGATCCGCATGCACAGTCAAGAGTGTCAGGCGCAGGTGGGCTGACTTCATTTGCGCTCAACCTTGACGTCTGGCGGGCCTATGCAGATGTCCGTGGTGAAGGATGTGTAGATAAACACTTACGCGGGAGGCAGTAGGGACCAGAGTGCAGAGGGAGGTAGGGGCAAGCAGGACGAGCCACACGGGAGGTGTGAACATGCATTGTTGGGTCTGGCGTGATTACTGTTGTTCTTTTCGGCAACAGATGCTCGGGATTGTGGCTCCTGGAAGGGATGCTCGGGCAGGAAACAGGATGCGGTGAGCCCTGGGCGCACTGGCAGTCATGCCCGTAGCTGCGGTCAACCTGTGGCTGCAGCAGATGTCGCAAGGCGCAATGGCTGAGCTTGTGGAGGTAGGCAAGACACGGACAACTGGGCCGTGGCCACAGGGAACCCTGCCAGCTGCCGCTCGCCGTGGTTGCGGCATTCCGGACCCTGGCCAGCCAGCAAACCTGCAGATGCTTGGGGCAAAGCAGAGAAAAGCCTGGCAGGGAGGTTTATGTCAACCTTGTGGTTGCTCAACCTGGGTGAGGGACGGTCGCGGCGAGCGTGTGTGGCGATGCCCACCGCGATACCACGCACGAGCTCTACAGGCCGCGGGGCCGCACCGTACGTCTGTACCAACTCCTCCTGTGCTTGCCGCACTTGAGGGTCTGATGAAGATTTGTACCGGTAGGTGACGTCTCCAGCAGCCTGCGCTACTTGCAGCTGCAGCAGAACTGCACATGCCGCTGCAGCTAGTTTCGGCGTGCAGTCCTGCGAACACGCTCTGGCAATGTCTGGCGCGATGCGCCTGCCTGCGCTGGAAAAATGAACAGGTCTAAACTTCAGTGGCTGGTGTCGCGGATTCATTCCTGTAGATGCCATTGCTACGAGCTGTATGTCTTGGGCACGACTTTTCCCCCGCGATGTAAATCGATACTACCTTGGCAAAGGATGCACTGTTTCCATGCGCATGTATCTGGTATCAGAGCGTCGCCTAGTTTGTAATACATTCGTGCAAACACGTGCGTCGCAGATTGAGCTGGTGTCACAAGCATGTTGCATGGCCGCGAATCCGAAAACTGTTTCGCGCTGATACTCGTGGAAACTGCGGGTCGTCACCCGCGCGTCGAATGCGGCTCGAAGTCGCTGTCGATGCCTGTGGTTCTATGTGCTGCAAGTGAGGATTGTAGAGCAGTACTATGTTTGGCCATTCCTGGCCTGCCACAACCCGATGGTCAGTCATGGGCATGGTGAAACCACCACAACCCGTCATGCGCCACATGACATATTATGCAAATTACAAGGTTGCCAAAAAATATCGTACACAGCAGTTCAAGCGTGCCAAAACTGCGTGAGGGGTTGGGCCACAATCACGCAACCATGACAAGCACACTGACAGAGACGGCACCAGCCCCCGCCTGCTTGCGCCCTGCGCCACACACCAGTCACACGCGGCGTCCAAATCAAAAGTGCCTATGCTGTCGGAACTGAGCAAACGCAGCACACATCCACCACAACATACATCCTGCTGAGCCACAAACTGAGAGCGCTCCAGGACAGGCACACGCCAGCCCCTCATATCCTCCCCCATACACCAACACCTAAACCAACAACCCACCACCTCTTCGAAGCCGGGGACCAGTTCCAGCTCTACTTCAAACCCCTGCATGTGCACATCACCAGAGCAACTGACTGACGGGCACAGCATCACGGTGCACACCCCTGCAGCTCCCGTACGGCACGGTGCGCACCCCCAGGCCACCTGGCGATCCTCACCTTTCCACGAGCAGCGGACACACAGCAACGGCCAGGGGGTACCCATTCAGCCGCGCCGCTAATGTGCGCCACACCGCGCTGCCCGCCATGATCGGCGCTCCAAGCGGTGCCGCAGCGCAAGCGCAGTGCGCTAGGAGCGGTGCGTCGGGAGGCCGAGGGGGTGCGACCCCATGCCGCCGACGATCGCATCCACCCCGTCCAGCACCATCGTGTTGATCGTGCCGCGACCGGCGCCATGCGCGGCCGCGGCCTCGAGCTCGGCGGCGTCGACGCTTTCCAGAGCGCCGCCGTCGACTGAGAGCTCCTCTGCCGCCGACAGCGCGGACTGCGAGGGGGCCGCGCCGGCAGCGGTGGCCTCAGCCTCGCCGCGCTTGAGCGCCTCGAGCGCGCGGCGGACATCGTTGATGGTCGCGAGGTTTGCAGCAAACTCCGCGACGAGCTCGCCACGAAGGTACAGCCGGAAGTACGGCATGCGGCTCACGTCCATCTCCTGGCACTCCTCTTGAAGCTTTCCGGCATGCACCTGCATGTATGCATACATTTTGCATATTCGTTTCCCCAGCTTCACAGAATGGCGTTGGACAATCCAGAGCCTCTAGCTTCGGCATGGTCCGCTGGCTCCGGATGTGTCGGAGACTACATCCAACGAAACTAGCGGTGGCAAGTCGTGGCACGCGAGGTGCGGGAGTTCCCACGGGTGTTTCTTGTAGGGATACCACTGAGCACGGAATCTCATTGTGTATAATGGAGATTGCACAGACAAGCCAAGGAAGAACTGCGGCTGAGTAGTTCTCTGTGCACAGCCAGGGCATCCATGAGCGGAGGTCTGGGCATCGTGGTGCAGAAGAAAACACCATGACACTGAGCCATGCAGCAGAGGCTGTGACCGCATGACACTGCCGCCGGGGTGGTCAACACATGACAGAACGGCCCATGCTCGTGGCCTCGGTTACTATGTGTGCTGGGTTAAGTAGCAGGGGACACAAGCAGCTGCTCCTGCAGGCCATGAACAAGAAATGGTCGCAGCGATTGGTCGTTGCAGGGCTCAGAATATAACAAACGTGGGTTACATTCAAAGGTCAGGAGTGCCGCTTGTTGCAGGTGTCACACATTGCCGAAACGGAGTGAAATATCAGTTGGGTGGCAGCGCAGAGCATTGGGCATGCCCTTGCCACAGCTGCTGCCAGGACGAACGTTTGATACGTTCTTATCTTTCAGGGTGCATGCGCGCGCGTGTGTGTGTGTGTGTGTGTGTGTGTGTGTGGGTGGGTTGGCGTGTTCCATGCAGCGCTGCTGGCGGATGCCGTGGACGCCGTGCGTGGCTGACATGTTGCTGTGCTTGCAGGCGGCTGTTTCGGGCTGTGAGTGTTCCTTCCTGGGGAACGCTGGCGCTGGTGTGAGGTTTGACGTGTTCATGAGCCCATGTGTAGTTGAGTGTGCGCAGCATTGAACGCAAAGCGTGCCCAGTGTTGCACGACCGGTATATTGGATGTTCTCGGATTCCATCTGCTCATGTGATCAGCTGATTGGTTGCCATGTCAGCACCAACTGTTAGACAGCCTGCAGCGAAGTGCCCACAGAACACGCATCCTAGACATGTAGTACAGGATTAAAATAAAATGTAGCATTATGATTGCTGATGTTGTGTCTGCGGCAGTGGGTGCAGGCACACCTTGAAAAAGTCCACTGCTGGATACTGGCTGACAATCTGCATCATTTTAGGGTACATGCGCTTGCACCCGGGGCAGTCCGGGCGGAAGAAATGCATAACCGCAGGCTGAGAGACTGGTCGCAGTATTGCGCGCGTGTACGCTTTGAACTGGCTTGGCCGTGAAATGACACGGACGTTGGGTGAGTGCGCGTCTTCCCACCTGCAGTACTGCGCGTGGGTTTAAACCGATCGAAGGCTGCGGAAAGCACTCATACAACAAAGCAGAAGCCAAGAAATTCACTGTTGGTGCTATTTAGGTTTGCAAGGTTGCGCAGAGAACTCCGACGGGCGTTCCAGCTGGCGTAGATGCAGGCTCAGCAAGAAATCACACCATTTCCCCGTCTTCTCTACTTGCATGACTTGCATCCTCTCAAGCCTCCTGCAAACTAATGCATATGTTAAATGCGCTTATGCTGCGAACTCATGTGTATGTCTATCAGCAGGGCTGTCCCAACACTCGGCAGTGCGAGTTGAAGCCCTGGTCACGCGGAAGACGATACTGTGCCCTTGCCTGCGCCATAAAAAAGTTTGATGATGGACCTTGAAGGAATGAAGTCGGCGCTCTGACAGGCCGAGGAAATCGTGCTGCACGACTTATGCTCCTCAGAACAATGAATCGCATCGAACCTTCGCTGTCGCTGTGCATCACGCTCTAATATATCTGGATGGATATTGGAAGAAGAGGCATTGGACGAAGTCGTTGCGATGGCCGTCGACGCGGTTGACGAAGCAGCACTAGCTGGCCGTACGACAGATCGTTTTGAGTGACTTGGCACTGCCGCAGATGACCGTCCCGCAGATCCACTTGCATACACTGATGAGGACTTCATGGTATCGTGTACAGTCCGCACGATATCGTCTTGTCAATGCGCGAGAAGAAGGCTGCAGGAGCTCCGTGGCGACCAAGGCTGGCTTCCAAGACAAAGGGCTGCCTAAAAAACACGACTGTACAGTATTTCATGAACCAAAGATTGAATTGAGCGAATACACTCTTGATGCAGCCATCATATCGAGACTAAAACGATCCAAGCTTGTTGCGTCGGCGTTAATCTCGGATGGAAATTTTTTTCAAAATCGGGATGTCCATTTGGAACTAAAATCATATGGGTGTACGGGCTTGCGTTGCTTGTAGCTGTTGTGTAAGATGTGGTAGGGCACGTACGTCAGAAGTAGCTAACCTTGTACCTGCTGATGCAGCATGCATGGCAGTAGCCACGGCGCGTCGTCACTTGTGGATCGTTCAAACAACACCACGTGTAAAATCAAATCTCCTCTGGAAGCCAAGGCCCTGTTCCCTCGAGTTCACTACGCACGAGTTCACCACACACGGACTTCTCTACGCTTGCCGCAATCATTGGTACAGCACGATTCCACCAAGTGCAGATTATCAGATCAACAGGCGAGTACGTCGTGTATGATCTTCGCAGGCAGTTGTTGCGTACACACGCTGGAGCTGCCACGATGGACTGTCTCAGTGTTAGAAGGGCCGTTGCAGATCCACGCTGAGCAGGATCGGCCGTTTGTGACCGATCCATGCCGCGCATTGGTGTCCCCAGTCGCACTCGGATACGATTCGACCAACCACCAACTCCTCGGATACGATTTCACTCATTTTAACGTTCAGCATGATGGGTCGCTTTATACCCAGTCAACGTCAGGTGCCTGTGGTCTGCAGGCTGGTCTGCAGACTCTTAGAGCGGACACACGGGCCACAATTTTCACTGCAATTCCCTTGACGAACAGCTGATAAGGTCCCCGTTTTCTTTTTGTGGGGTCAGCAAGTCAACTCCACACACCAGTGCATCTACATGAGCTCAACTGCTTGTATCCTGTGCCTTGGCGTTTGCATTCATCACCGTCAGTGGAAACAGAGGCACACATACAAGGTTGTGCCGTTGTGACACAATAATGGCGGCCTTTGCCCCGACAAACACCCGGGCCTCTAGGATTCAGGGAGCCTCGGGCCCACGGTGGCATCCTTCATCCTCAACTGAGCACACCCGCTTGCATGCCATGGCCAGTGCTCATCCTGAGACAGGAGAACCACTCATCACCCCGATAGGTCGTCTGTTTCATCTGCCTTTTGTATCAATGCGTATGAGGGGTGCCTAATCCCTGCATTGTCCTCGCTGCCCTTGGCGATGCTAGGCTGCAGTCTCACTCCCTGTGTGGCACATCGTTCTGATCGGGCGCCTGCTGTGGCACTAGCACGCTCTTCAAGCAAAAAACGAGATCTCAGTGCAACTATGCATCTAATGAGAGACCTCTGCGGAGTTGAAGAGCACAAGGAGAGCAAGGAGATGCTGGGACAGCGTGGCACGGGCTTCCCTGCATCGGGGCCGTCAGTGTCAATCGTAGCAGTCATGTTGTTCGGGTTCGAACATGACACCTGTTCCCCAAAAATCACATTTGTTGGTTTCCCAAGACCTGCTAAATTGAGCACTGCCAGCCATGCTGGTGTCAGTACCGGACAAGTTCCCGTCACGCACCTCTGCAGGTCTACGAGTTTACGTGCATGTCACAATTCCGGTATGTTGATATGCACAGCAGCCCGCAGGGTGCAGTGCTGACCGGGTGGTCTGATTAGAGACCTGTACGCTGCTGAGTGGTGCACCTGTGCCCGTGCCCCTCTTCGAGGCAACTACACAGCATCTCAAGGCGTGCCGTGCATCCTGCCCCCCTCGCGTACGTCTTGGAAACAATGCACCAGAAAATTATTACAATCGAGTACAGCACCTATATGTGCTGCACTCCAGCATCACTGATCACCACAGTGAACTCTCAGTGCCATGCCCGTGTGGCGGCAGGCGCCACTCACATGCACTGCATGCATATCTCACAACAATACGCCTCTTCCAGTGAAAGCTTTCACCGTCCCTGTGTATGCCCGTGCTGTGGCCGATACTCGTTTGGGTTTGACGTGATGTCCGATTCCTTTATTATGACTATCATTATTAGTATTATGCACCTTCAGGTGCAAACCGACCGCAACCGTGAACACCGGCGCTGGCATGCACGCCATGACCGGTGGCGCACGAATCTGAGCGCCTGTGTGGAGGCACTGCTCTGCTGGTGACCCTGCGGATGAATCTGCGGTAGCAAGGAAACGCAAACAGAGAATCGGGCGTCACAGCACTTGCGGGTAATCCTCCGCAGGGGGACGTCGGCCAGGCGTGAGCCTGGTGCGATGCCTGCTTCTGTGCGTACGTTCCCTGGCGTCTCTTGCCGTCAGTGATCATGAGCGCAGGTCCACATGCATGTATGCTCACATCGCCTCATGCAACCGCACGACCGTCCGGCTGCGGGGCGCGTCAGCTCCGCCTGCGCGCCAGCCGGCAGGGCATACTCGGGTGATCAGGTTGTTCTCACAGACGCGATCAGTGTTCTGGGGTCTTACCCAAAGAACATTAGTCCTAGCTAGTGCCTCGGAAGTCAGGTCAACACTGGTGCTCCCTTCTGCTTGCAGGCGAAGCGGAAGTTGCAGTTCAAGCCGATCGCGAGGGCGGGCATCGGCCACAGCAGCCCTTCTGGCCGGGGCAGAGAGGTGCAGGATAGAGGCAGAAGGTTCTGAAGCGCACCCCAAGGGCAGACACAGCTACGGAAAACAGAAGTAGGGCGAGGCCGCTGTTGTCCGCCACTGCCGGTAGGGGCTGCTGTGGCCGATGCCCGTTTGGGTTTGGCGTGATGTCGTATTCCTTTTTTGTTTTATTTTTTCCCGTGACGGTCGGAAACAAACGTATTGCTGTGGTCGCAATTCCACCCCGAGCGAAGGTCATAGCGTCAGGTTCTCGGTGAGTGTTGTGTACCTCCAGAAAATGATAGTGACTGCTAGCTGGGTTTTGTCCAGCCCGTTTGGGTCTGGCGTGATTCTCGATCCTCTAACAACAACGGTGGTGGTTTACCCCCTTGGCCCGTGGTCCCGGTTATCCGGAGATGTCAAAGTCCTTGTAGGATATGGCGAGTAAGTGTCACATTTACATTTCATTTAACAACAAAAACTCCCACCATGCCATAAATGTTCGTCACGTGCACGGTAGCGGTCTTAGATACTTTGATATTAGATACTTTCAGATGCTGTCATAATTCGTGCTTTCATAATTGGTGGTCACGGGCGGTCATCAAGGTGAGCGTCCCGATGCGGTTTGCGTTGGGCGCACAGGGAGCGCCTCTCACACGCCCGCCAGGTCGTCGTGGTGAGCTGGCAGTCAACATATACATGCATTGTGGTCCGCAGGCAACGCAGCTGTTGGGCACTAGGTGACACGTGACGGTACCACACTCGCACCGCCTGTTCGGAATCCGCGTGTGTACTGCATTGGGCCAGGAGAGCTAGAGATGGCTCGCAGGCGACTGGGCCTGCAGCAGCGTTGACGTGGCTGTGCGTATCACGAGGGATCGCTATTTCGTGCCTGAGCGCCAGGTGCGGTTGAATAAGGGGAGGGAGAAATTCGACCGCTGCAAATTTCTGGCAAAACAAGGACTGGTGTGGATCAATCAGCTGTGCTGCCAGCATGAGACGAGGTGGAGGTAGCGCAGCTTCGCTCGTGGGAGTGGGAGTCGTTGTTGCAGCCGGAACTCTTGCATGGCATGGACTTAAAAACTCGCAAGTTCTGCTACAGACTCAATACGAAATTCGGAAGGTGAGATGACAGGCATGGTTGCCTTCGCGCGCTGATTCCCACGTTTCTCTGACTCATCGTACCCGGGACGATCTTGTTACACAGTCAAGGCCACCATGTCTGATATGGCGACACTGCTGCGTATGTGTGCTTCCTTGCATATTCAGCCCCAGCGTATGCTGCAGACGGCTTCGGTGCATGTCTGTGTGACGCCGTTGTCAGCGCTCGTGAAATGCAAACATTTGGTCGTGATCACTGGCACAGCAGGTGTGAACGCTATATCTATGAACGGAAATTTTTACCACACCGCTGTTTTGCTGTGCAGCTGCGAAAGGCCCTCGAGATATCGGCGACAGCGTCGATGTGCATCACAGATGACATGCTCCGCCAGATGTTCCGAGGCCTGCAAGGGGACACCGACAACTCCAGCCTACTTATGTTGCCATCCTGGCTACCGTGTCTGCCCTCTGGTGCCGAATCTGGCGCTGTGCTCGCGGTGGATTTCGGTGGAACGTCCTTCCGCGTTATGCAAGTGATCTTGGGAACGGAAGATGGGGAAGTGGTATGTCTGTTGGGATTCCGCTCAATCCCAAAGGAAGCATGCCTTCTGGGAAAGTGGTGTCTATGCTATGTTTCTTTCTTGCATTCCCGTTTGGTGTGCCCGTCTTGCTCCACTCGTGCAACAAGCGTCTGGCCGTCGCGGAGCACGGTACGTGAATTGCGCAAGTGCAACACAAAACTATTTCAGCCCTGATAGAAGGAGGTCACGCCACTGCATATTCGCTTGACATATGGCCGCAAGTGACACAAAAGACAAGCAAGCCTGACACCTGCTCCTGCACCTCCCCCTTGTATCTCATCCGTGCTCCTGTACGGCGAGCAATGTAAGGTTATTGTGCATGTGCATAAGTGACTCGTTGAAGGGGGTCCGCATTGGCAGCAGTACGCTCTGCATCACAACTGAAAGTGGCACTCAATTGTGCTCAATTGTGCACCTGCATCAGCCATTGCACCCACTCTTGAGATACACGACCGTTACCCTTCCGCATCACCGGTTACTCAAGTAGCTACCTCATTCTTATCATCATCTCTGTGTCATGCTTCCAAACTTGCTTTGTGCCTTTGTGCCCTGAACGAGCTCACGCAGGACATGACATGAAGGCAGTCCAATCTCAGTAATGTGTTTATGCTGGTGCCCCTACCCTGCAGAAGCTCATGAACTCAAACGAAGTGGAGATTCCGTCCGCAATCTACTCTGGCACCGTCGCAGAGCTGTACGACTTTGTCGCAGCTCAGGTGGTCGCCTTTGCCAGCAAGAGAGGCATCACAACCTCTTCCAGTGACGGCAACTCCGCACCCAACGCCCTGGATGCACCTGCAGCGAGACCGCCAGATGCGGGTGTCCCGGAAGCATCCCCTGCAGTCGCTCCCAGCACTGGCCCCGAAGCAGGTGCTACCACCCACCTGTACTGCCGTTTCATGAGCATTTGCTCCAGTTAGCCTCCAGAAAACGATCCTGGACGTCCAAAGCCAGGTTGGTCGGCTCTGCCAGAACACCATGCTGGAGAGTGCTGTGGCATCAGTCATCAGACGCGCTGCTGCAGAGGCGCGGGTTGAGCCAGGGAATGGGACAGAAGCCGCAGCAGCAGCCGCGGCGGCCGGCGCCGATGATGGTGCAGCACCGGGCGCGGACGACCTGGCTGACTGGGCAGACGTTGACGCTGATCGGGATGGCGGCGGTGCAGAAGGCAGGGACGGCGTGCTCTATCCGCCCCTGGGCTTCTGCTTCAGCTTCCCCATGGTCCAGAGTGGCCTCACCTCGTGCGCTCCGAACCTAAGTGCCACTGTATACAGAAGCTCACATGGAAACACGAGTTTGCCGGGCAACTGTCAGACGGAGTGCTACAGAAAGGCACCGCAGCACATTACCGCTCATCGGCCCGCTCTCAGGCAGTGCCTGCCTTGATGTGGCAGTCCATCCGACAGTTGCCCTGCGGTGGTGTTTCCATGTGAGCTACTGCGCTGCCACGTGTCAACATGTCCACGCACCTGGGTTGCACTGCTGCAACGCCCGAGACAGTTGCGCTAGGCCCGGCGAGCTGTGGCGGATCCCTGGCTTCACACTCGAGGGCATCTGGCCACGTCGCCACATGCACGCCAAGCATATGTACCACCGTAGTAAGTGTCACATTTACATATGTACCACCGTGGCCGCAGCACTGACATGTCTCACGGCATATCCGGCGATCCGCGGGAGACCTTCGGCAGGTCTGTCGCGGTGCTCCCGCTGCATGGCATGGGGGTCCACCGGCAGCGGCGGTGCCGGTGCAGGGGGAAGCTGGTGCGGTGGACGAAAGGCTTTCAGATCTGCGACGGCGTCGGCAGCAACCCGGCAGAGTGTCTGACGAAGGCCCTGCGGCAGCGCGGTTGGTGCGGCGGCGTCGCGGCGCTGCTGAACGACGGCATCGGCATCTTTGGGGCTGGACGCTATCAGCACCCCCGCACCGCGATCTCCATGATCCTGGGTACAGGTGCGCCCGCCGGGGTCGACCGCATGTGCGCCCACACCGAAAACCCCTTTACCGACTCTGACTTTGTCAGTTTTGCGTTTGGGGCCTCGAACTGCACACACACCGCATACCGGAATGTGGTGTTTGGACACGTTGCTCAGCAGCCGATGATGCATGTAGTACCCCGCATGTATGGCGCGATTCACACGGGTCGTCGCCACGTTTCGACCGTTTCCCCTCGCAGCTGCCAAGACCCGACCGACAACGAATGGCCGACTGTTGTGGCAGAGCACGTGTTGCTGTGTCGTTGCCCTCCTGGCCACTGACACCGCTGCCACTGTGCACGTCACAGGAACCCCCCCAGCACGTTGTCGCGTCACACCATCGAGGCTGCGTGCGCCTGCGGCACGTCTGCCGGCTCTTGCATGAAAGCACACAGGTGCGCACCGCTAATCTTGCGGCGTGCGCGCAGGCACCAACGCGGCCTATGTAGAGAAGATCGTCAACATCCCGTCGATGAAAGGGCCGGATACGCCGGCGGACGCTGAAACAGTGGTCAACACCGAGTGGGGTGCGTTTGACAGCGCATGCATACCACGGTGCAGCGCGGACGACGCTCTCGACGCCGCGTCCGTGCGGCCGGGCACACAAGTCTTCGAGAAGCTCGTGTCGGGCTTGTACATCCCGGAGATCGTCCGCAGGTGGGGGGGGGGGGGGGGGGGGGGGGGGGGGGGGGGGGGGGGGGGGCGGGGGGGGG
>JAUMHO010061531.1:0-24810 GCA_032360965.1 Ulva armoricana
TCAGTCTGAGAAAAAGATGGAAAACACATGAGCGAAAGGAGAATATTCATGGAAAAGAATCCTTTAGCTACATGTCTTATGAAGAGCTGTTGGAAGGACACTTGTACCAACCGTCTGACAATACAGACGTGTTCGGATTGTAAATGTTAATGTAAATGTGACACTTAATCGCCATATCCTACGAGGAACTTGACATCGCCGGATCAACGGGACCACGGGCCAAGATCGTGATGACCGTTTTATCCAAAAACACCACACAGTGTACCACGGCCCACTCTATTCCACATTCTTCAATCGGGATTTCCTCGTGCCGATGAGAACGTGCAGTGAGCAGGCAATCGGGCAGTGCCGGGGAACACATCGATATCGAGATTGTCCGTTTGTCTCTACTGGTCCATGGGCTTTGGGCGGGTGCGCATAGCAGACACAACAACAGCTCGGTAGGAAACTAAGTGATAACTTCCATTCCGCATGGATGTTGAGGCGTCAAAACAACACAGCTCATCTCGTGACCACGGCGGTGGACATTCGGAAGATGTCCACCGCTTGTGTGTGGCTGTGTGTACGCAGAAAGACAACCACGTCCGCTTCCAAACATCTCGAATTGTCATATTTTCGACGTATACTGACAGGCATGTGCGGATGCGTTAGCCAGCAGCGTCATTTCGAGACACAAACGTCCGGATGGCCTCCGAGTACGCTCAGCTCAGATGTCTTGTCCGGTCAAACAGCCCAATTTACATCACAAACGCCGATACAGCCTTTCAAATAATCATGAAGTTGAAGGCAAGCGTGGAGTGCAGAATTGGCACTGCAGCTGCATTTCCTGAGAGGTTCGACTCTGGGACCACAAGCAAAAGTGACGTGTCGCTCACGGCTGACATTGACCGGACATCGAGTCGTCGTGATAAATTGTGGCTGTTCGACAGGACAGACAGTAGGCCACGACAAAGAAAGGACAGGGAACGCACATTCTTCTCCAGGAGTTGCGCGGGCGACAATCCTGCGGGCTGTAGTAGGCCGAGCCGCCTGAAGGCGAGTGTTGCACATAGCGGACATGGCCAACATTGTTGATGATACTGTGGTAGTAAAAGAATAAACGAGGGAAAGGAGAAGTTTGTGCTTGACTATTCCCTGTCATCTGCTATATATGGAACACAGCATTATCATGTTCGAGATTGATTCATCAGGCCAGGCATTGCATGGTCGCAAGTTGCGGTGTTCAGTCTAGAAGCGTGCCGTGGAACCACAAACCAACGCATGGTCCCGTGCACCACACGTGCAGCGCGATGCCACTCTCGCGAGTTCTCATGGTATCCGCGGCACTTTCTATCCAATGGTTGTGTTTGACGTGCGCAGATCCAAAACCCATCCGATGCACTGCAACAATGCAGGCGCAGCCAGTTGCCATGTTCACTCAGGGAACAGCTGTTCTCTTGCTCGAATCTAGCTGATTCCTGGCCTCAATTGGATGCTGAGAAATTGCCCGGACATCGATATCTTTTAGCTTGCATCTATAAGCGTGCACCCTTGTGGCAGTCCTCGTCTGTCCAACAGACGTACAAGCTCCTGATTACCTATACACTGGGTTTCAGAACGGGTCGATAGGATCTGTCGTGTCTGTGAATGGCAGTGGTCATGCTAGCGCTGTGCGACTGCATGTGTATATTGGCCCAGTTGTAGGTTACGCTGCGACCGCTGGTCTGGTACACAGGCATTGCCCTCATCTTTGCATCTGTGACAACATGCACTAGCCAATGGTGGGTCTAGTCAGTGCTGTCTTCTGCCTTTGCCAGACGACAAGCTGTGGGAACAGAAGTAATGTGTGATGACATGTGTTTGTTCTGATCATGCTTCATTTCTGATGAAGTTCGCCACAACTTCTGAAGCGGGTACATTTTACCCCCTTAAAGACAATCGAGTCTGCCCACACTACCATCTGACATCCACATCCCTATCAGCCATCAGTTACTGTGGCCCAATGCAGCCAAGGCATTGCTCTTCCTCTGTTTAAGTTGCAACAGGCGTGCCAGTTCCATCCATACCATCCCAAAGCTACCAAAACACAACTGCTAGCATGGTTACGCAGGCCAATAAAAACTCTGCTGTGCCTGCAGAAGCAGCCCGGGTTTCATTCCGGTGAAAGTGCAGGAAAAAATGCCACAAAACCAGATATCGATGCCACCGTCACCCCCACTGCAACCTTCCTCACACCGCCCTGAAGCACGAGGCAGGCACACAGCTCTCAAAAAAGGACAAACAGCCTCAACTACCCAGAGACTGCACCAAACCTGCCCGGCATTGGTGTCATCAGCCCGGCCTCGTTCCCGCTTGAAACCCTCGCAACCAAATCCCACCAGGGCTGGTAGCGGCAGGTGTCATTGAGCTATGCTACCCTGGCTCGCACAGCAAGTGCAACGGCAGGTCTTACAGGGGGCAACTTCACAGCGCTGCAGCACAGGCCTACACCCCCGCTCCCTCAGCTGCCGTGCCGCCAGCAGTACCCTCCCGCTCCACAGGACCACCCCCACTGCTGTCTCCGAGCAGCGCTGGCAGCTTCGCAGCGCCGCCGCCGGCCGTCGCGCCAAGCGCAGCAGCGGTGGACACCGGCAGCTGGTGGCCTGTCAGGGTGACTGACGGCAGCGTGTGGGCGCCTGTCGGGTCCAGGTCCGGCAGGTCATCATCGTCTTGCTTCGGTGCATCAGCATGCGCTTCAGCACAACTCGCGCTAACGTGGCTTTCCCCCGCGCCAGTGCCCGCATCACCTGAAGAGCACGCCGCGGCACTGCTACCCAGTAGGGCGAACCCTGTAAAGGGACCACCCGGTGCCACCGCGTCGCTGACGGGGCTACCGAACCCCTGCTCAAAGCCCCTTGCACTGAACTCTGCAGAGTCGTGCCGGGTGTCGATGGCGGACAGCTCGACCTGCCCCTCCGCCCCCGACAGCTCCAACGAGATCGGCGCGGCCGCCACCGTGTCGCTCGTGGGAACCTGTTTATCGGGCTTGCTGTGGCACAGGTCCAGCGACGGGAATGCGATACCATGCCCTGTCGCTGTGGCGCCATCATTCGCAGCCAGCGCCTGCATGGAGTGGCTGAGGGGTGACGGCTCCACGTACCGACCCCCTGCTACCGATCCGCGCAGAGCGGATGCGAGCTGCGAGAAGGCGGACGCGCCGGCCGGCGGCAAGTTGACCGGTGCTGCCGCGGCGGCGTGGGCCCCTGCACCTCCGCCAGGAGCCCAGAACCCTGCAGGAGTGCTGCCCGCCTCACTTGCATACGTGCCGAACCCAGCCCAGACGAAGCTCGGATCTTCGGTATCGCTCCTTCCCTGCGAGGCTGCAGCAGCGACAACACCCCCCTCAGCCAGCGTCCCCTGATCTGGTTCAGCTGCACCCACGTCATCATCACCTTCGTCCATATCTTGCAGGCGCCCGGCACCGCGCATTCTGTCCGGCATCGACCCCTGTGATCCCTCTCGGCCGGATTCGACTGCATCCACCCCAGCCGCGCTCGCTGACGCCGTGTCTGGCGCTGCACTGACCTGCAATGCATGCTCCCCGCCATCCCTCTCAACCACCGGCACAGATGCACCCTCCTCCGGTGCATCACACTGGGCCGAGCCGCCCTCCGCTGCCGAGTCCCCCGCTTGCGCACGCATGCGCGTCATCGCGGCAGCAACGCTCCTCTGCCGAGCTTCCTCTACTGCTTGTTCTACTACCTCTTCACAGCTTTCAGTGTGTGCGTCCCGGTTTTGCACCGGTCCGCCGTCAAGCATGCCGACCCCTGCAACTGCCTCCGTATCTGCCCCCGAGGCAGACCCTACCCCCATCTGCACTGCACCGTCACCTCCGTCACTCACACCGCTGGCAAGAGCGCTCCCCTCCGCGTGTTCCATATCCTGTGCGTCGGTGGTAGCGGCGGGTGGGGCTGGTGGCTCCGTCACCGGCAGCAGCACCGGATCCGACACCCCGGCCTCGTCAGCGGGGAGCACAGCAGCGTCCGGGTCCGCTTGGTCGAACGGGTCAACAGCGGGATCCCCAGGCCCATCATCACCACCTCCGTCGACACCACCTCCGTCGCCGACATAACCTCCAGCGTCGCCGGCATCACCTGCAGCATCGCCGGCATCACCTTGGGCGCCGCCGGCGTTGCCCCGGCGGCCGTGCGCAGCGAGCGCTTCCATGGCAAACTGAAGTACCAGGCGGAGCACGAGCAGCACGACGATGACAGCGGTGCTCGGCGCGAAGCCCCCGTCCAGCATCAGCATCGTGCGCACAAACCGCTGCGCGATGGCGGCCGCCCCGGTGACCTCACCGCGGACGCGTGCCCATGCATTGCGGAGGATGGGCGGCAGTACGGTCCTCCGCGGCGTGCCGCCGGGCGGCGCACCCTCCGCCGCTGCCGCCTCTGCAGACTTTGGTGTGGACGGCGGCGGCGAATCGTCGCTGGTGCCGAGCGGCTGCGACGGCGGCGGTGCGTCGGCAAAGCTGTCATGGCCGGGATTTCCCGGCGTGAACGTTGAGTTGGGGAGCGTCTGCACGTGGAACGCGTACACCGGGTCCACCGCTCGGCGGCTATGGTGCAGCAGCCACCGCGCGGCCGTGGCCAGAGGCATAGGCAGCACACGCAGCAGTGGGTATGCTGCGGCGGCGCTCCGCCACGCGCGGTGTGCGCGCAGCGCGGCGACCGCGAGCCGCGGCGGCAGCCACGCCGGGCCAGCGCCCTGTAGCGCCGCCTCGTAATGCCGCTTCGCGAGGTTCAGGTCCTGTGGCACGCCCGCGCCAAACTCGTGCAGGAAGCCGAGCGAGAGCTTCGCCTGCGTCGGCGCGAACAGGAACGACGCGACCGCTGGCGTGTTCCCAAAGCCGGCGCTCGCAAGGCGGTAGTGCGCGGCCGCCGTTGGCGCGTCCACCGGCACGCCGAGGCCGAGCAGGTGCGCGTCGCCGAGCGCAGCGTGCGCAGCAGGCACAGCGGTCTTTGATCCCTCACTCTCAGACCCGGCGACAATAGCAGCGATCCGCAGCGCCACCTTTGAGCCATACTCACTGGGGGGAATGTGCCTGAAGCAGCGGACACCGCCTGTTTCTGCCTCTTTCAATTGTGTACCGTCGCTCAGGTCTGCTGCGCACAATGGCTGAACAACATTTGAACACCGCACAAGACTAGCAGGGGCAGGGCAGCGGCGGCGCACCCCCTCTCAAGAATCCAGTGCGCGTTCATCAGCGCGATCTCAGCCCCGGCTTCGCCGGCGGCCAGAAAGTGCCAGAACGCTCGGCGTGCGTCGCCGCGCGCCCATGCATGCCGGCCAAACGCGACATGGTGGCTGCAAGGCTTCCGGAACGCAAGGTTCTGCAGGTAACCGATGGCGCTGCGGCACTGCGGCTGCGTGCTGTTCAAGTGCAGCATCGCCAGCGTGTGCATTGCGACTGGGTGCTCGCCCTGCACATGCTGCAACTTCACTGCGCGCTGCATTCGAGGATACGCACAGACAGGTGCACAGCACAGCACGTGCACCACAGGCGCACATCTGCTCGGACTGATGACAGGGCGTGCCACTGCCGTGGCAGAGGATGCTGAGAAAACGAAAACCCCAGGCTCTCTGACACACGCTTCTGCCTAGCACCGCAGCAACACTGCTTGTGTGTGCATTCGACTGCAGCTCCGGCTGTGCACTACGCAGTAGACTGGCCGCAATTAGGTACGCGTGCTGGCCAGCGATTCCAGGCACTGCAGCTGGTTGCAGGTGTGCTGTCCACACTGCCCCACACGTGCTGTGCCGTGCGGCGGAATGCCCGCCTATCCCTGCACGGCGGCAGTGTTGCCTCATGTCTCGAGTTTCGGCACAGTCTGTCAGCACCCTCTCGCCTCGATCTCCGCTCAGTACCAGGTAGGAGTATGTGAAGAGCTCAAGCCAAACCAGGGAGGGATCAGGACCAGCAGAAGCGCGGCGATGGAGCTTGTGTCGCCGCCTCGTCCGCACAGCAGGTTGCACCACGGTCAGGCCAAGGGGCGAGCAGAGGGGCAGAGGTCCAGCAAAAGGATGGCGTGGGGGGGGGCGCACGCTTGCAGCATCCACGAGGTACTTCTGTGCAGCATCGGGGTTCTGCTTCACGCCCTCCCCGTTCAGGTACATTACGCCCAGGTGGAAGCGGGCTTCGTTGTTGCCTCCCTGTGCGGCCGCACTGAACAGTATCGCCGCCTCCTCTGCATCCTTGCGAATGCCTGCACTCGGAGCATCCTTAGGGCCCCCACACCCCCCCTCCCTCCCCCTCCCTCCGCACTGCCCAGTGACGGTTCAACCCATGGCGCTTCAATTCAGGCCACATCACACAGGCAGCACAATCGCAGACACCGGAACTGTTCGGCGGAGTTATGGGCTGATTTCCTGGCCCAGTACTCACAACTCGACCCTCAACACTGGACTATCTCTGCTGCAATTTCTGGGTTGCCCAACACCAGGCGTCACGCCTCGACGGCTCCCCAGGCATCCCATCTTGCCTCAGCAGGACATGTCCTTCGGCCCCGTGGCTTTCAGGGGGCACAGGCAGCATAGATGGCAACGCATGGCACGCACACATGGCATCCCACCGCAACGCCTGAGTGGGCCCCTGCACTCTTTCCACACGAGCTCACAGCATTCAGCGCACACGGGCAGCTCTGCCAGCAAAAGCGAGCGACCGGAGGTGGAGCACGAAGCGCCCCCGCAATCGCTGCACCGAGGTTCCGAGGTCCTACCCGAACGGCACACCCAAGTGGTATATGCAGGCTGCGCGTGGTGTGGAGTGCGCACCGTAGCCATGGAGTTGCATGTAGCCGAGTCCGAACAGTGCAGACGGGTCGGCTGGGCCGGACGTGTCGGATGCGGCGCGGGTAAACCACTCGATCGCGGTCGCATTATCCTGCTGCACCCCGCGGCCGTTTGCGTACATGTGCCCCACGGCCGCCATGGCAGCCTTGTCGCCTGCACCACGTTGTTAGCGTGGAGCGAGCATTGCAGCACCATGCAGCATACATAGGTCTGCAGTCGTGAGCCGGATTTCGACGAGTCGCACCCGCAGCGGCTATGGCTGAAGGCTTAGCAGCAGGACAAGCATTGGCGATTTAGTTTGATGGGACGTAGCCAGTTGGGAACCAGAAGAATGCAGTAGCAGCAGTTTCATGTGCAGGGCTCCTGTCCGACCAATTTACGCGCGAAACTCAACACATTGAAGAGTACACGGGGGCTATCTGATGTTTTTTGCATAAAGCAGGGTGATCTGCTCGCGAACCGGGGCCACGTGACCGTGGGGGACGCGGCCTTCCGGGTGCTTTGTGCCAGATGGTCGGGTGAAGCATGGAATGGAAACACATCAACACAAGCCGCCATGGCGACAAGAGCACTGCAGGTGTGGGCAGCAGGCTCTTAGTGCTCCAGGCTGGGCAGTGGTATAATGTGCTTCACCAGGCCAGCGAAGACAGGCCAGAGGAAGCGCCAATCAGGGCAACATGCTGCAACGGGGGGTGGATGGAGTGGGCGTGGGGCCGGTGAGATGTCAGTAGAGCAGCATGCCTGCTTCTGCAGCCTGCAGGAAGTACTTCATGCCTTCAGAGGGGTCTTTGGGCACACTGCGGGAGCCCTGTGTGAGGAAGGCGCCGGTGTGGCGGGCATAGTCGACGCTCCCCATATCCGCAACAGCCTGGAAGAAGTGCACGAGGTCCCAGTCAGACACCGACTGCGACGCGAAGTGGTCGTTGCTGAGAACCGGGATCATCACCTGCACAGCGTAGCGGTGCGTCTTGCGCCGTGGCAGCGAGAGGGACGCCGCATTCACCACGGCTCCCACGAGACGCGATTGGAAGATGTTCGCGCAGCACATGGATGTGGGCTCCACTGGAGTGGCAGCAGGGGGTGTGGAGATGAACGAGGGAGGCACCGCCAGCCAACGATGCAAGTCCTGCCAAGTGCGCACAGGAAGTTCGAATACCAGTGCAGACGCTTGATTGCCCCCTGAAGGCAGCACGGAGATCCCATGCCAGGGAGTGTCATACGTGAAGCGTGGTGCAGGTGCTGTGGAAGGAAATTGCACATCGACGGCGGGAAAGAACACATTCATCATAGCCGCAGTTATCCGCTCAAGGGCAGACAATTTCACAAGGGTGTTCAAATGGAAAACAATCAAGCATGATCCGGCAGGCGCCTTGTATCTTGTACCGTAGCAGGACTGGGGATAGTGTAAAACCCCCTTCAAATGCGCTGCAGTATGATTGACTATTTCAACCAGGGCTGTGAAGGGTTGCTATGCTCATCACTGCTGGTGTTGTGAAAGATGGACAAACGGACCATAAAAAGTGCACAGGTTCCTCATTCAGAAAGGTTTCATGGCCATGGTCATGCGAAATGACTCAGCTACAGTCTGCAAAGGTGCAGCGGAGGCTATTGCTGACTGTTCTGCTGGAAATGGAAGGCCCTGCTTTACTCAGCCCACAGCTGCCCCCGTTAATGTGATTATACACAGAAGGAGAGACTTGCATGATACATGGAAAGGGCAGTTTAGTTGAATTTGAGCAGGTTGAATCTTTCAGGTCATTAAAACTCCACCGGCTGGGACGGCCGACTGAATTGACAAAACAAACTCTGGCTGAAGCACACCGGTGCGAGCTTCTTTGTTGTATCTGACATTTCTTCAATGATTTCATCCGCAAGTGGTTGGAAGTACATGGACGCTGTCGGGCATACTTCTGGGACACCCAGGCCACGCCTGAACTTATGGCCAAGAGCCGCTCGGCCAAACGAATCACCACCAGTGGCCGAGAAAAACAAGTTGGTTAGTGCTGCCGCCTCATCTGGGGCAGAGAATCCACCGAAATCGGCCTTTGAGTTCAGAGGTGGTGGAGTCATGCCGTACAGCTGCACGAGGGCAAGCTCACCTTGAGCTTCTGGACTGCCACGCAGTGCTGCAGCATCACGGATCTCCCAAACAAACCTGAAAAAAGCTAATTTCTCAAGGCTGGGCCCACTTTCAGGTGCACGCACTTTTGGTCGTGAGTTCAGCGAAAATGCACCATTCCATGTCGTGGAATCATCTGAGCAGTACGGGGATGCGAAGCAAAAAACGCACCTTCCACGATTTTGCTTGATATGTGATATCAAATTCGAAGGAGGTGCAGATTCCAGACCGCGTAGACTGACTGCTAAGGCCATTAGTGCTTCGTGTTGGACGTCAGGCGCAAGATGGACGTCGGGGAAGCTAGGAAGTTCTTCGTACACCGCCGTAGAGTCATTAACGATGACACAGTCAATAAGGAAAGAGATTTCTTCCTTGCTTGGCGCTTCAGTGGGATCTTCACTTATCATAAGCTTGCGGAGAAGCGCTGAACTGGTTGATGAGCAGTCGTTGAGACTCTTTGGCAAAGACAGTTGCGGAAGGGAACAAGATATGAAGGCCACAAGCCATATAATAGGGCCATTTGTTTTCGAGGAAGTGCGTCGCAGCTTTTGACCGGATCGCATTAGTGCGCCAGACAACCCCATCGCCGATGTGTGCACAGATCAAGCTGTTTAACAGCGCGACTGCTCCTGAAAAAGTAGCACAGTCATTGGTGAGGTGCCATTTGCTGCTGCGTTGACACTACGATCGCCTTGGCAGTGCTTTCATCTTCGCAATGCCCACGACGACATTGCCTACCTGCACGTCTGCGATGTCCAAACCTCGTCACGGCCGTCACGAATGCAATAAATGGCCCCAGCACGCGATGGCGATTTGTTGGCACCAGGCCTAACTGGTGGGCTTCGTGTGTCCATCCGGCCAGTGGGCTCCCGGCAACAGCGTACGAAGTCTCGGTGTGTCGAGGGGCATGTATTGTGTTCGCACGCCCTAGACTCTGCTAAGCTAACGTACACGTGAAATCAATGCTAATATTTGACTTAGAGTGGATGACATCCAGGAAATTTTTATTTTCTGGCGGAGAGTGAAACGTCGGACCATCACCATCGCCATCAATCACACCTCAACGTAGCCCGTTTTCGGCCTAAGTTCAGCCATCATCGAGATAGTTCCATCTACGTTTATCTCGGTTTATTTGTTGCCATGGACGACGAGGTGTTCACGGGCTTCTGGGTCATGGTGTCGTTCGCGATCATCTGCGTCGCGTTCATAAAGGCCTTCAACTCGTCCTTCTGACGTACGATCAATCCTTATTGCTTACAGTTGCATCGTTTTGCCACTCTCCCAGATGTATTGATGTGGCGCACTGACGCTTAAAGTGGGCACTCACCTTAGAGGTCTGGATGCAGATGAGGCGCCCAAGATGACACCAGAGCGCTTTACACAGGAAAAGATGGCTTGCAGTATGGGAATGGCTGTTCGCAAGAGGCAGTAGGCACCATAGCAAGGTGTCGTCTTGAGCGTCATGTCCGGTTTTTAGTTCTAGTTGGGATTTGTAAATTTCAAAAGCGCTGATGACACATGCTCTAGCTAGTGGTTTATTTGGCAGTGTGGTGGCTGTCTTCCGTCCGCTTTGACAACAGGAGCAGCCAGTGCCTATGCAGCAGCATACACGTCCCAAAGGGTTCTGCCCTATTTAGGCTTGTGTAGAGCTCACCCGCCCTTCTTATTCTGCCTCGCTTGATAGAATGGATTGGCCTGCACTCTAGGGATGTGGTCATGTTTTGCTTGTTTTCAATGCCAGCAGTTGGGCAGGCAGAATGAAGTGGATGCATTTGGCGGGCATGCCCAAGCGAATGTGCCCACAAGAGTTTTTCCATTGCTGCGACTGTGTTGAAGGTCCCCGCAATGTACAACTTACAGAGCTGCAGCTTGCAAGTGCTTTGATTGGTTTACAAAGCATCCGTATCGCATGTCACAAACAACAGACCGAGCTTACTTTGACTGGCCTTACAGCTTATCCTCTTCCCACCGTGGCAAATTGGAAGCGCACCTCTGCTTCGTCCGCGTCAGGTGGTGTTCTTGTCAGGTCCAATATTAGTGTACTCAGCAATGGTGTGTTTGCTCCCAGCACCACGTGTTCTTCGTTGCAGACCCCATTCTGCAAACCAATGCTAAGGCTAAGATGGCACTACACATCGCTGTGTCTCGCTTTCCATGCAATATGTAATGGTGCCAAGCCCGTGTTGCATATGTCCGTGTAAGGGCAACATTCCTCCAACAACATTCAGAGGTGACAAGTACCCTGAACAAGTGAAACACAGGCTCAGAATTGCCTCGATGCGCCACAGCCTCCGGTAGAAGCTCGCAATTGTCAGCACAGACCTGCATCATGTATCCATGTCCTGTTGTCCAAACAGTTTCAGAAACCGTGTCATGCCAACCAATCATCCAATGCACACTGTTAAGAACTTCAAAAGGGCTTCATCGTCTTTATCCAATCGGATGCGTTTGAAAGTCGGTAAGATGCTCTTGCAAGGCCCACACCACTGCGAGTACAGCTCCACCACTGCAGACTTGGTGCATACGAGTGAGCGCGCACACATTGACACCAATTAGCGCACAGGTTTACATGTGATCACCTTTCAGCCCAGGTTCGCTTAGATGTTGCTCCAGCTCTTCATCGCCTTCCACTTCATACTGGAGCGGAGGTAGCTTTGCCGCCATGATGATTTAGTGGCAGAAACTGGCTTCAAGATTATTATTGTGAGTCAAAATTGCCTGGCCTGGTCACTTTGGAGCCGTTCAAACTGCAGGCGCGCTGCTTGTCCACAGACACTGTAAAACGAGATGACTTCAGAATCACCACGAGGTTTACCATGAGGTATCCACTATTGGCAGTTCCATCTACATCGTGTAACGCTGTCGTATCTGAATTGCCACGCCACGCGACCTTTCCCAACTCACGCAGATGTTCCCGGACAGGGACCGATGGATGGACGTGGCGAGCGGTGTTCACGACGTTAATGATGGTCGGGCTCTCATTGCGCACCCTTATGAGACAAAAGATAGCTATGTGCGCCGTGAATGGGCACATGCTGTTTCTACATGTTCAAGAATTCTTTCGATGACCGGTCTGCTGGACCTCCTGTGTGAGCGCGAGAGACGTGTTTAGGTCATGGTGGGACTACAGATGAACTGCTTGCCGTATTGTACGCCATACGAGGTTGCAAAGCATAGCAGTCCTGTAGATTGCTGGGTCTCCGTGTACGGGAAGGTGTTAGATCTGACCCAATTGGTCAAGGTGAGCCTGTCTCCCGCTCAGACACACAGTTTCTGCCGCCACCGCTGATTCCAAACGTGTTTTTGCGATACAGGAGAATAAAGGTGTTTTATGCGAACCGATCTTTCGGGCTGCCGGAACGGATATATCTCATTGGCATGCTTCTCCCAGGTGGTCAGCTGCAATCCAACTTATGCATCATGTATCACATCAGCATATTCATTGCGTGTTTTCAGGTTTACGAGCAGTGTAGATGGGAAACTGCAGCCCAAGACACATGTATGCCCAGTCACAAACCTGGTGGTCCCATACTGTCCGCAGGTGTGCTTACGTCCTCCACCCTGTAGCCGTTTCGTGGTATTTTTGGAGTTCTGATGATCGCCATGGAGTATATTACCATATATTGTGCGCTTCTTGCACCATTTTTAAGCCAGTCAGTGGGGAAGCTGCGCAACACGCTATGTGCAGGGCCGCTTCATCCATGTTGCACCCACCGAGCCAACAACCGACTGGGACTGCAGCGTTGTTATCCCTTGGTGGAAGAATCCCAAATTCGAGGTGTGGCTCGTGCCACTCATTAGTTTCCATACTGGGATGGCTGCTACTCGCACCAACGTTACCACTCGCACCAACGTTACCACTCGCACCAACGTTACCAGCATGCTCACTTCACATTGATCCACGGGCGGGCCTACAGCTGAAGATGATGCTGCTGGCTCCATCCACCCTGTCAATTCACGTTGCGTTTCAGATGAGGGGCCATCTGCAGTATTTTTCGCCCTATGTGTGTCCATTGCAACACACACACTGGAGCCGGCATGACATACGAAAACACTCCGTCTGCCATTCTGGAGCACTGCCAGGCGCTCACAAGTGCAGCTCGATGCCACCCATTGCATGCGTCGTTCACAAGCAACTGTCTTGCCACACGTCATACTTGCTGACCGTAGTCCCTTTTGCACTCGGCTCATACAGCCGTGTGTGGCCGCTGCGCTGATGGACTGTTCAAGCCATACAATGGCTCACCTTTCGACACCTGTTCACCGCGAGTCGAATTGCCCAGAAGAGCGATCAACTCCTTGATCGTGTGTGGTACGCAATGCACACGTTTGAGCTGCAGGTGGGCCAGCTACCATCCTCGTGCCGTCTGATCCGCATCAAGAACGTGCTGACCAAGCAGGAGGACGTGCTCGAGGTACCCAGCGAAGAAACAGTGGCAGGCATCAGGCAGAGATACCTTGCCCTCAATGCACATGCATTTGCCTACATCTGGAAGGCATTCCTGCCCAACCCTGCGGGCGTGCTTGAACCTCAGGAGCTCGACATGCAGCGCACTTTGGCAGCTAACGGCGTGGAAGATGAACGAGCGAAATTCGAGGCCTGCCAGCTGCCACCCGACTTTTTTGTTCCCGTGCTGCACCTCTTCTGGGCAGACGATCTCACCGTGGCATGATGAATGCCTGTTATGTGATGTTGCACAGACTGTTTGCAGTATATCTCAGCACGGTAGGGACTTGGACAGGTGAAGGCGGGAACATCTTGCTGTCGCCTTGGGAAGCTGACTATGTGCTTGGAAGTACCAGAGTGACTAAAGAGGAGCTGCAGAGGGTGGTGCAGGGTGATGATGCAGCCACACAGGGAACCCATGCCGTTCCCTCAGATACTGTGTTACTGCTGGTGTAGGGCACTGCATTAGGGTCAGACTGTACCCTGTACACCCATAGGCATGTATCTGAAACACGCAGCAAGTAACACAATGGGCCACAGAATTCCACGGCTTGCAGTGTGGATAAGAGCACGTGCGATACGTTCATGCGGGTTTGGACCTGGTCTGGCCACGGAGAGTAGCCTGAGATTGTGACTGCTTTGGAGCGCATCACTGAGCATCTGAGCATCATTCGGGCACGGCGCTTGGCAAGTGAGCCTTGGAAATGCCAGCCGCGCACATGAATAAAGCGACACTGGCTTCTGCGGTCTATGACCTGCTGAGATCACACGATGCTGTTGGGTAGCTTGCCTGGTCATGGATGGCGTAGGTTGCAGAGGCAAGCCTTGGTCAGTCCTGGCCATTCAACATATGGCAGCACCGGCTGAGCGGAACTTTGAGGGCACATGCTGTTCTCAAATTAGGTGGCACAATACAACCTGGGGACGGGATCCAAGTTTGCAGTGTTTGGCAGCATTTTACTCTTGGGCAGCAAGTGACGCCCAGCCTGTGCTGAGTTTAGGCTGAGTGCCTGTAGAATGTATTGCATGCTCGGTCAGACCATCCCATCTAGCACAGCTATGCCTGTGAACAGTGTCGCTGTCTCTAGCACATAAGAGCTACGTAGCACATAAGTGTCGCTGTTCTGTAGCACGTGAGAACGCACGTATGAACTTCAAGCATTCCGCTTTGCCGGTTTGATATTTTTATCTATTATTCACATGACTGAGCACTGTTCCTCACCGCCTGTCAGTCCAGCAGCTTGTTGTTGCACGTGGGCAGTAGTCACGTAGATAGATTGAAAAGATGCATTCACAAGTCCACCGAAGCAAGCTTAAGGCACTTGCGGGGCAACCAGATCCACACGCATATTCTCAGGTGTTTCATCAGTACACAATCCCGGCCATTGACTGCGCTGGGGCAGCATCACGCACATGCAGTCAGAATTCCTGTTACATCAATGCAGTGATCGTACACACCGGCCCCCAATCGTAAGGGCACAGGCTGTTTCCCACATGTACACCCAAGCATGTTTGCAAAACACAAAAGCAACATCAGCCACCCAAAAACGTCAATTACATAAGCCGCTGCTGCATCCCATATGTATACTGTACACTCTCCTCAATGCAAGCATACCAACTCCCATTGTACACATGCATAGTAAGTGTCACATTTACATTTTACATTTACATGCATCACCCCAGACACCCCGTCTCAGCTGTCCTAGGCTCAATCCAACCTGCTTGCAGGATCTCAGCGAGGCGCCCTTCCTTCGGCCATACTGCTCTCCAATACCAATGCCGCCTCTACCGTGCATTGCTTACCTGTGCTAGTGTGTGTGTACAATATTGTTCATATATGGTCCGAATACACAAGACCCCGACGCTTCTCAAGCAACCACCTGGCCCTCAGCGCTACTCCCGCGTCATCGGCAGGTTCCTGCTGCTGGAGCATCGATGATATCAATCGATTGGCTAATCTACACAGTGGCACCCACAGCCACAGGCTAAGTGATGCAGACATTTGCAGAAAGCTCCTCTGCAGGTGCAGACCAATCCCACCCGCCCCCCTCTGCAAGCCTCCTGCCGCAGTGCAGGTAAGAAGCTGTCAGACCCCACATGCATACGACAGCGGCGGTGTTGCCACTACTCTCAATGCCACTACTCTCAAAGCGGCCAACTGACGTAGTCATGCATGCGTGCGGCGGTAGTGGCTTCAGCGTGGGGCGTGCATCACATGGCTGGGACAAGACATGTCCGAGAGGTGCGTGCAGACGAGAGTGGTGGAAGATACATCTATAGTGGCTGAGGTGGCGCCCAGAGAGGCTGATGTGACACCGGCGCTCTCTTCGGAGCCGTTTCCCGTATATGGGGCGGCCTCTTGCGCGGACTCGAGCCCATCCTGTCGCTGGCAGTGATCCGGAGGGTAGTACACCTTTCCGGTGACAGCAGCGTCATGAGAAGTCCGCCTGCAGCTGCTTGCATGCGGGCCATGCGTTGCGTGCGCGGGTGGGAAGTACAGCTTGGAAGTGCAGACGCTCGGGGACTCCCGGCGGTTTGTACGCTGGCCATGCATGCACGTGACAACGCTGCCAAGCGTCCGTGTCCGAGCGTTGGGCGTGCTGTGTGCTGCGGACTGAGCGCCCGAGTTCAGCGCGCCACCAGCCACGTCCTGTACAGGGCAGGTCCATCGGTATGTCAGATTAAGATTGTACGCATGTTGAAGCCAGATAGCAATCAACGGTGAATGCAAAGGCAGCGGAACGCCACATGAGGCCGTCTGTAGTTGAGCTGGACCGAGCACTCAATGAGCCACGAGTTCACTCAGTGAGACAGCCGTGTACACAATGGAATAGGAGTGCATGTGGCCTCTCATCCTGGCCATGTTTGGTAAAGACAGGAACATGTGTCGGACTCCAGAAGAATGATAGAAACAGTACGAGCGTGAGCGCAACATGCTTGGCTGCGTTTGTGATGGCTGCTTGCATGATGCGTGATGCCTGACCGGAGCCTTGTGCAGATGCTGTATGTATGATTTCAGTGCTGTTTGCAGAAGGACATTGGCACCTCTGGCATTGCTAGCTCCGAAGCTGTGACTGTGAGCGATAACGTGTGCTGATGCCGGCTTGACCTGGCCTCGGTTGACCTGGCCTCGCGGCAGGCTTGGAGCAAGTGTGCCCAGAGCTGGTGTGTTCACAGTGCTAGGAGTAAGTGTCACATTAGTATGGCCAGTTCCCCTGGGATTGGCTGTGTGCAGCATGTGCACATGTGAATGGGTAAGCAGCTGCTTCCCCGGTGCTTGCCAGTGGCTGACTGTGGTCAGCCGAAGTGACTTGGAAGTGCACAACTGCTCAGTGGATCACAGGAACAGTTTTGATATCCACACGACACATCCGAAAGGTCTCGCAGCGACTACCAGGTGCAACAGATAGAGACTGCAGCTACACTGCCCTGGCCTGTTGGCAGGGCAGCACATGTGCACAGAGGACATGCTGTCGTACTCAGCTGCGCAGCGGCTTCGGACGTAATCAAGTGAATCTAAAGCGCGTTGATGTGCGAGCTCTGGGAGTGCCGAGATGTCTGGCTAACCGCCGAGATCGAACGAGGTGCGCTAGTCAAGGACAGCCACAGAGCTAGTGGGCGCAGATCTGCAGACTGAAGTGGGCTACATGTATGACATGGACCTGGCGCTGTTGAGGACCTGTTAGTGTCGAGGAACACCTGTGCTCAACGTCTTGTTCTGCTCTCGGAAGAGTGCGACGTGCAAACTGGATCGCATTGTGCACAACACTGTACAACGTTGCAACGGACACCTGACACTGGCGAACGACCGGTGCATGGTCAACGTAGTTAGAGCCGACTTTCAAAGGGGAACTGCGAAACAGCTTGCGTTGCCATACAAGGGCGACGTCGCAGCAATGCCAGAATTCGCGGCTCATGCGGAATGCATGTTCTGTGGGGCTCGGGCCAGCTGCAGGGGCCAGATCAATGAGTCATGTCGACAAGATGTGTCAATTGCACGCTGTTGCACACCTGATCAGGTTGGCAAACAGTGCCATCCTCGATGCCAGTGTGGCTGCGGTGAAGGTTGGCTGTAGCATCGTCCGGATCATGAAGGCCGGCGTCATACACGCACGGTGGCAAAGGCGGTGGTCTCAGCGCTTGCAGCACCCTTGAAATCTTGCCCCTTGACATCTCGTCGGGAAGTCTCAGCTATGAACCGGGATCCGATAATGGGCCACTGCGATGGCAGAATGAGGTCACTTCTCTGCGACAGCCTCAGGTAGTCCTCAGGTTGTCGCCGCGGCTGTTTCAGGTCACCGGCAAGAATTCGACAGCAGTGTCTGGTTCGCAAAATGTCTTTATGCCCAACCTGCGGTATCAGGATGAATGCCGTGGAGCTGCCATATATATGTGTGTATACTGCCATAGTTCGGCTGGTTTATGTGCTGCTGCCGAGGGCAATGAAATCCACACGCACGCTTCTCGGGGCCGGTAGCGAATCGGCATGCGCTTACAGCCGCCGTGCAGCAGGGGGCAGGAGCTTTAGGAATAGCACAATGTCAGCATGGGAGCCGGGGACGTCAGCGAAGGGGCTAGCGTCACTCCCTTACCGATCTCACTGCCGGGACCAGGCCTGACATGCCATCGCTAATCTGGGGATAAGCTTGGCCCATCAAGCTGCTGATGACAATGCAATTTAAAAGCCATGCAATCAAAGTCGCGGTATTAACGCATCAACAGCAAGTCCTGCCTGATCAAGCAGGCAAGCGCCAGAACGTGGGTGTGGACGTTGAGGCTTGCAACGCGGAGTTTGTCAGGCCAATACGAATCAGGCATGGCACCTGCCCGTATAATGTGTGCAGCGATCGAAAGATTGCATCTAGCATTGTTGCACTTGCGCCCGTCGCCTGTCATAAGTATGGTGCACCCCACCATGGTCACCACAACAGCTCGGTTCAAAACGCAGAGAAACAGATGGCTAGCGACGCGACGTGCAGGAAAAACAAACGCAAAATAGGAGTCGGGAAGGGGGAATAATCATCAACAAGAAGAATGAAGCCTGCACCCAAAACTCCGTTCCCTGTTGCAATTCTGCCATGCAAGCCTGAACAGTGGACAGTCAAGCAGGCTTGGGATCGCTTGAAATGCGCCACAGCCCGTGACAAGAATGCAGCCTGTACATGGTTGCTTAGCTCATACAGTTTTGTGACAAACTATCGGTGCAGCACACTGTACTGTAGGCTAGAGAAGGAAAGGTGTTCCACAGCTGGTCCAGTGCAGATGGACCGATGCTGCAAGAGAGCCTCAGCTTACAGATTCAGGTCCAGCCAATCCAACTGGTGAACAAGCGCCCGCATGCTTCTAAAACATCTGATCAGACAGCCAGAAGGTTGACCACACACACGCGTACCTCAACGTCAGATATGCTGACCATGGCCTGCTGGTACAGCACTTGAAGGAGACCTTGTCAGCAAGGCTGTTGCCTGCAAGCCTCTGTTCCACCAACACCCGCTTCGAGTTTGATGACCAACCTGCTGACTGTATTGGCAGCAGCACAGAGGCCACTCCACGCCTATCCATGGAGGAACTGTGGCCAATGCTCATTCCGGTCTGATGTGATACCCATCCTCTTTCTTCTGCAGTTGCACCCACTTAGGGACCGTGCCGGCCAACTACAGATGCTCGCCTCCTGACCGAACGTCTTGGCATGGTTCTGGACCTGACAACTGGAGCACATGCATGACACTCCTACGTCTAGTGGTTGGAGGACGGTCTTGGGTCCGATTCCGCGTGCCCCCCTAGGTTTCGAACACAACCACCCGCCCTCGCTTAGCACAGGAGGAGGTCCCGTGAGTTGCGTGCGATTGTCCGAGGGGGGTTTCCAGATGGTTTACCCCCTTGGCTTGTGGTCCCGGTTATCCGGAGATGTCAAGGTCCTTGTAGGAATTGTCTAGTAAGTGTCACATTTCTCCACCCAACCCGGTGTGTCAACTCAGAATGGGACAGAGGCCAGGCATGGCCAGTGGGGTCATGCCCAAGCACCACCGTAAAGGGCACGCACGAGCACAATAATCACAGCCCAAAACTCTGTCGCCTCGGAAGATCCACAACACATGCACAAAATGAAGCGCTAGCCGTCCATGACACATTCGAGGACGGAAACCCCACCAAGCAGCACCCCGCCACGCCGACGCTAGACACTGCAGGACGCTAGAAACCAGCACTCCAACCCCACCGTCACCAGGTATGCATGGCTGGGGCTAGTATTCTGGGACGGCATGCATATGCGGCACCCTCCTCCGGGGGGGGGCACCATGAAGAGAGCGCCGCGAATATCCAGGGATCGGGTTGCCCGGTATGGTGTGGAGCGTGGGCTTGAGGGCCAGCAAGCGGCAGATTGTGCGTCGAGACAGAGAAGGGGGGAGTGATGGGGGTCAAGAAGGGGGGTGGGGATGAAACGGTCGGCAGTGGCCCCATGCACGCAGTCATGTGCGGCAAACTGGTACTGCTGTTAGTTCAGGGACACCTCTAAATCTCAATGTCCTACTGATGTGTCCCGTTGCTGCCTTGTGTGAGTTTTCAGACCCCTCATGGGCAACAGGTCCGGATTTTGGACACCATTCACGGAAGCGCCCCAAACGTGGGTTGCAACGTCATACGCCGCTGCTCAGTGTCAAAACTCCAGCCTGTGTCACCACGGCACCATGTGCTTCAACCACAGCACATACCAGAGTGCACACAGCACGGCTTGGAAACGATGGTTACACGGCACAGTCATGCATGCACGGCGGTGCACAGCCACGTGCACACAGCCACCTCTCACAAGCGTCCACCTCGCACAAGCAACCAGAACACTCGCACGAGAAACTGTCGGTCTGGGCCAGAACATAAAAATACATATGTCTTCACGCGGCCTCCTTCCACCCTGCACCCCTCCACCGACTCAAAACTTCCACAGTGCACATCGCAGGGCAACCCTCCTGTCACTGCTCCTTTGCTCCACCTAGGCACATCCAGGGCCTCACTACATCCAGTGCACAAGCCCTGGCGACACCCACCACACCTTCCAGCAGCCTCCTCTACCAGGCCTACCCAGCACACGCCACCCCTACCTGTTACCCCCTGCCACACAAACTGCACAAGCTGCAACACACAAGCCACAACACACAAGCTGCAACACACACGCCACAACACACAAGCTGAAGCACTGCCATCCATCTACAGCCTACTACCGCCACCCTATATCAACAGCCACTGCCCTCATCTGCAGCCAGCACTAGACGACAGCTCCGAGTCTACTTGAATATGTACATGTACACATCCCTCAACTCTGCTTCCACGCTGTTCCCCCTACGCTCAACAGTGTATCTCCTACACACTCGCATACACCTCATGGCATGGCTCGTTGCCACAATGCCTGCTTCCTCTCACATCGCATCATGCCCCACCTGACCTGGAACCCAACATACAAACTGCCGCCGCAGCTGCCTCCATCGGAATCAACCCTCTCTGCGCAACCAGCACAGACACAAAAGGGTTCAAGGCACATCAAAACTGCTGTGGCTGCGCCAACGCTCTCCCAATGCTCTCCTGAACTTTCCAGGCTCACACAACTGCTGCCTGCTTCTGCTTCCTGCCTCCATCTCCCAGACTCGCAACCACATGCAACTCGCCCACCCCGCAACCTAAGCTGGCCAATGTATCTGCATGCATGACAGTCGCGCAGCAGTGGCGGCTCCGGCGCGTTCACCCGTGGCACCTTCTCACCGGAAGCGGCACGGATGCACTCCCTGCCGAGGGGTCAGCACTGCTGGCCAGATGCACGGCCACAGCGCACAGCACGCCATGTATCGCCTCCGCGTTCGGCCTGGATGCGACACAGAACATGCATGCAGGCGCCGTCGGAGAAGTCACCCCGATGTGTCCGGACTCCAGCGCTTGCCTCATCCCCTCAAATCCCATCCGTGATCACCGGCACTGCTTGCCAGCTGGCTCAGCCTGCGTGCGATTAGTTTTGAGGCACAACCGGCTAGAGCCGCGGGAGCATGCAGTGACGATATCGATAGTGTGGTGTGGCGCCTTCGGCATTCGCGACGGCGCGTCACGCCCACGATGCTTGCGGCACATCCTAGCTGCGATACCGGTCGCTGCTGCCGCGGTACATCAGGCCGGAGAGGTCGGTGGAGCCGAGATTGGTGGAGCCGAGGTTGGTGGAGCCGAGGTTGGTGGAGCCGATGCGCTCTGAGTTTGCGACGGAGCGGTCGTCCTGCATGCCTGCCAGCGGGGCGCCAAAGGGGGTCCTGGAAGGCCGCATGCCGTGCATCGTGGCCAAGTACTCATGGTGGCCACTAGCATGCATCGTGATGTCGCCGAGGGTGAGACTTGACCTCCGCGTTGAGAGGCCAACGGACTCGGACTTGCTGCTGCGGGAGTGGAGGAGCGTTGTACCGTCGGGGAGCTGCATGCATGGGATGAATGCGTGAGACAAGAGGCAGGGAGTGAGTGTTGTTGGGGTAGGATGTGTGCTGAAGGGCACAATGTACCCACAGCTTGCATGCAGCTTGTATGCATGCTGGAGATCCAGCTACAGCAGTTCTTAACGGACTACCTCACATTGACATTCAATAATTTTTTTGTCCATGAAGGACAGGACGGCACTAGGTACCTTGTTTGTGTGGCCACAGCATCCCCAGGGGCAGAGCATCCCTAGGGGCAGACAAAGCAGACGAGTCCCGTAGCGGACTAGGAAACTCAACTCAAACTCACGCGGGCGCTGCCTGGGCTGTGGGCTGAGGGCTGAGAGGTGGCATCGCCACACTGCCACTCTAACCAATCATAGCCACTGTGGGAGGGGGGGGGGGGTAACCGTTGTGAAACTTGCGCATTCAAGTGGGTGAAGTGCGCAGGCAGTGGGGAACATGCAACATGCAACATGCCCCATGCCCGAAGGAAGGACCAATCCTGGAGGGAGGCAGACAGACAGACATGGAAGTTTGTTACATGTTTGCAGGTGATGCACTCACACAGTGACAAAATAACGTGGACCTGGGATAAGATCTATAGTGGGGCAACAATCGGTTAAGAGTGGGGCAATGATTGGTTAGGGCGGCAGTGTGGCGATGCCTGGGCTGAGCGGAGGCAGCGCCCACGTGAGTTTCCTAGTCCGCTACGCAGCACGGGAAAGCATGGCCACGTGTCAGGAAGTGCCAGAAATCTTTGAGGCGCGCATGTGGATCAAGCTCACCAGGCTCGCTTTGATTGTCAACAAGCAGGGAGTTTTGTTCCCACGGCGCACTGGGCGACATTCTGTCGAGCTTTGGCGGCGCCAGACTCTGCGGTCGAGGCTGAGCCGGGACGGGTCATGACGTCAATTACGCGGCACTATAACTATCTTAGGCGCATGTAGATATCTACGGCTAACACGGCCGCGACAGGCGGTAGACGGCGTCATAGGTGCTGGCGACATCGGGAAAACGCATGTCAACTTGCAGTTTCATATTACGGGGTGCACGCGTGTGCTGGTCGACCGCCGCGTGTTCCATGCACGTCTGCGCCATGTTGTGTGTGATCGCACGTTTTGGTCGCGCGGGCTTCATGCCTGCCAACTTGCGTTGCCAGTGACCTGGTACGTCACAATATTATTTTCAAGCTGCTGTGCAGCGAGAATGTGCACGTATCGCATACGGCGTGAGTAATTTGAAAACTGGCACAGCTTCTGCTTTCTCTACAACGGTCGCACCTTTTCGACTCTGACAACGCCGACTCCGTCCCCAACATCCTCGATCTGATACTGTTCCTGAAGATACTCGCTGGGGTCTTCAGGGTCGTCAAGGCCGTCGTCGTACACGCACGGAGACGCGGGGCTGGGCATCAGCGCCTTCAAGACCTTCGCCACTTTTGACGTGGACATCTGGACGGACTGCCTTGAAAATTTGCCACGAAAATCGCGAAGCTTGATATTTGAAGCGGTATGTACAGGCGTGCGACTTGGAAATGCTTTTGTAGCAAGTTAACGTGGCTTGGCTGGAACGAGGCACTCTTGATACGTGCATGCTCTCTGTCAGTTATCCCGTGCACCTCCGGCAGCCATGCTTATATACTGCCTGGTCAAGCTAGATTTCGTTCCAGATCGATCCGTATCAACTCGTAAGCACAACATGCATAGCGCAGCCCCTAAAAAACTGCGAGCGCGTCGCCGCAGGTCTGCGCCGATGGGCCGGACTTCCACACTTTTTGGAAATGGGGATTATAACTTGGCGGCTGCCGTCCAACCGCCGCGGCTGTACCGTAATCCCCTTGCCTTTGGGAATGCATGCATCAAGCACCACGGTCTGCCACTCAGGCCAGGCTCCACCCGCTGCCCCTGGCAGGCCGCACATCCGCACCCATGACAGGCACTTCACCACAATCGTCAGGCCGTGGAAGGTGGCAGTCTATGCGGGGTGGCCTGTGCTCTTGTCAGGGCTACGTGCTCTGGGGCAGTTGCTCATGACTGGCAACAGCAGCTATCAACTGCACTGGGCACCATCCGGAAGCAATCTCATTTCATGGAATTTCAGGAAGCCTTTCACATTACAAGTACTTGGCCGACGATAAGACAGCCCGTGGCTCTGTCTTGCAGTCAAAGGGCAAGTGCATGTTGCAGTTTTACCCCATGACACAACCCATGTTTTAAACAATGTTCTAGTGGACAATTAGTGGTGCAATTCCAGTTCTAGGCTGCCTCCGCTCTACAGAACCACTTGTGAGCTATTTGATTTAATGCTTTTGTACAACTTGGTCAAGCATGTGGTATAAGATTCCTAAAGTGCGAATCACGGAGGACGGCCCGACACGCACTCTCCATTCCGAGCACCGCCGGAGATGGACGGATGTGTAAAGACAACCAAAGCAATGCTAGAACCAGGCCTGCCCTTTGCAGACTCCATTGCCCTAGAATTCCACATGCCGCTCCGCTGACTGTGCGTGTAGTAATCTGTGTGCAAAGGCATTCCAGCATCTGCGCCACTGCCACCCACCCCTCTTCAAAACGTGATTGCAGCGCATGCATGCCGTTGTCTCAACGTTGTGCACCTGGTCTTAACGTGGCTGGACGCACTTGGCCTGCGTTTGCAACGCGGACAGCACCAGGCGGCTAGCGGTGGGGAGAGGGGCAGGGTGGCACCCTCCCCCGTGGTGCCCTCCGTGGTGCCCTCCGATCTTCCATTTCAAGATTCAGTTCTTGTTCTCGAGTTGTTGTCTTGAGTCTGCTTCAAGTGAACCCTGGTAGCCATAAATACCCTGGTAGCCATTCCCTTGTGCACAAGCTCCGGAATGACGCCAGGGCCGCGCCTCGCAGATTACTGACGTAGTGATTCTAGTGCCACCAGGATGCTAATTCGTTGATGATTGCTGACTGACCGCTGACGTCTGATGAGGCCCTTTGGCAAGGCCGAAACTAGTCACGATCTGC
>JAUMHO010061542.1:0-24792 GCA_032360965.1 Ulva armoricana
CCCTTCTCGCTGTGCGTGGCGGAACTGAAATCTGTGGATAACCCTGTGGAAAACCCCAATCTGTGGACAACCCTGTGGGAAACGTCATCGTCAAAATTTCCGGGCTGTGGAAAACTCAGCCTGTGGAAAACCACCTGTGGATAACAAAAACGACTCGAGGAGCGCCATGCCGACGGGAAAAAAACCAGAACCTCTAGGCCAGTCAGATCGGTCAAAAAGTTCCTACCAATGGAACGTCGCCGAACTTGAAGGCTGGCAACACGGCAAAATCCCAGCGCCCGCCGCCTCACTCTCCGAGCATGGAAAGCGCGCGTGGAAGACATGGATGAACGCCTGGTGGGCCAGCTTCTACAGCGCCGAGGATCTGCCAGGACTCCAACTGCTCGTCATGCTCTACGACAAAGTCATGCTCGAGGAGATTGACGTGACAAAGATTCTTCCGCTGCTGGATCGTTACGGCATCACGCCGAAGGGTCGCCAAGACCTACGATGGGCGCAGCTGCCAGTGAAGGCAGAAGCCTCTACCCCGACTTCCGAAGTCCAAGATGAGATTGCCGAACGTCGACAGACTCGCCGATCCAACTTGGCGTAGGACATTCATGCCGCTCACTCGCCTCACCGCTCCGACAGACTGGCCGACTCTTGGCTGGCAGGTCATCGACTGGACCGAAAAGTATTTGTGCCACGGCCCTGGCGATATCCAAGGCGAAGAACTCGTCTGGGATGAGGAGTTCTGCCAAATCATCCTCGACTGTTACCGCCTCTTCCCGAAAGGCCATGAGAACGAAGGACGCCGTGTGGTGTCCTATTTCGGTATTTCTATGCCGAAAGGTAGGGCGAAGTCAGAGTTTGCCGGCGCTATCACCTGCGCCGAACTCCTCGGCCCTGTCCGCTTCGACGGCTGGGACGCCAATGGCGAACCGGTAGGAAAACCAGTCACATATCCGTTCATTCGTCCGTTAGCCACGGAAGAGAACCAAACCGGCAACACCTACGGCAACGTCCAAGCCATGCTTGAACACGCGCGCGACCAGTTCCCCTCCGAATGGGGTTTCTCGCAGCTCGATATCGGATCCACTCGAACCCTTATCGGCAAGGGTGGCCGGTTGGGTGAGGTTCGGCCCTCGACTGCCGGCGCAGCTTCGAAGGATGGCGGCAAAGAAACCTTCGCAGTAGTCGACGAGCCGCATTTGTACTATTTGCCGGAGTTGCGGCAGATGCACGCCATGGTCCGTCGAAATACTCGGAAGCGGAAGATTGCTCAGCCGTGGATGTTGGCGACGACAACAATGTTCCAGCCTGGTCAGCATTCAGTCGCCGAGGATCTTTACGACGAGGCCGAGAAGCTCATGGAACGTCAGGACCGCTCTTTCAGTTTCTGCTGGCATCACCGGGAAGGGTCCATAACCGAATCTTCATGGGACGACGACGCTGCCCAGTTGGCTTCACTCAAAGAGGCCTACGGACCGGCGGGTGAGTGGATGGATCTGCCAGGCATGATCGAACACGAGATCCGAGCGCCAGGATCAGTCAAAGCGGAAAACGCCCGCTACTTCCACAATCTTCGATGGAAAGGCGAACAACGCGCCATCGACCCCGACAAATGGGACTTGCTGGCGGCCCCTCAACTCAACCCCGAAGGCGGAGAAATCATCGCCATCGGCTTCGACGGATCCGACCGAGGCGAAAACGCCGACGACACTGTCCTCGTCGGCTGGGTACTCACCGACAAACCACACCTCTTCCTCATCGACGCCTGGAAACGCCCAGAGTTCGCCGGCCGTGACTATCGAGTACCTCGGGAAGAGATCCGAGAGAAAGTTTCCGAGCTGCGAGAAACATTCCAAGTCCGCCGGTTCGCCTGTGACCCTCCCGGCTGGCGTGAAGAGATCGAGTCCTGGGACAAAGAGTTCGGCGAATCATTTGGCGAACCCATTGTCGTCGAAGTGTTGACCAACCGTCCGACCAGGATGGGACCGGCCATCGACCGCTTCCTCGAGGCCATCGACGAGGGATCTTTCACCCATGATGGTTCGCCCGAATTGCGCGAGTATGCGTTGAACGCTTTGTTGACAAAATCCAAAGGCCGATCCGATCTCCCGGCAATCGTGAAACCTACGATTGACTCAAAGATCGACGGATTGGTCGCCGCCATTCTCTCCTACGATGAGGTAGCCCGAATGTCTCCCGAACAGCCAATCGCCCCTTTTGCGTTGCTCGCATGAAAACCGCTCTTGCGTTTATCATTGCGGGACTAGTCCTGCTCACCATAGGTCTAGCCCTCTCTCCCATTTCTTGGCTTGCATTATGTGTGCCAGGCGTCGCCCTCATCGTGGCCGGCTTATTGAAGGACGTTGAATGAGACTTCTGGACAGACTACGCAGCGGCAACCTCGAGGAACTTGAACGCTCCTATTCCAACGGCCTCACCTTCGAAGACGTCCTCGCCATGTTCTCCTTCAACGGAAACACCTATCAGGGCATCGCTTCACCATTACGAGCGCCAGGAACCGCTGTCTCCGCCAACTTCTCCGGATATGTGCAGGGCGTCTACAACAGCTCCGGAGTCGTCGCCGCTGCCATCACAGCGCGCGCGCTTTTGATGTCACAAATTCGTTTTCAGTGGCGATCGCTGCTCCAAGGCGAAACCGGCCGACTGTTCGGCAACACCGAACTCGCTGTCCTTGAACACCCTGGCGATCTGACCCGCCCCGAGCTGCTGTACACAGCGGAACAACACAACAGCCTCGCCGGAAACGCCTTCTTCTATCGAAACGGAGGCCAACTCCGCCTCCTCCGCCCAGACTGGGTCACAATCGTCTTCGGTTCCGCACAATCCGACGTCGACCCCACCACACAGCTCGACTCGGAACTCGTCGGCTACGCCTATCAGCCAGGCGGCCCCAACTCCAAAAACGACCCTGTCTTCCTGGCACCTTCACAGGTCGCTCACTGGAAACCCGAACCAGACCCGATGTTCTGGTGGCGTGGACAATCATGGATCGGTTCGGTTCTCTCCGAAATCACCACCGACCGTCAAGCCACCGAATTCAAATCCAAATTCTTCGCCAACGCTGCAACCCCGCAACTCATCGTCACCCTCGACCCTCACACCACCCAGCAGCAAGCCACCGACATCGCCGCTGTCATCAACCAACGCCACGAAGGTGCAGCGAACGCCTACAAAACCCTCGTGCTCGGCGGAGGCTCAGACGTAAAAGTTGCTGGCTCAAACCTGCAACAACTCGACCTCAAAAACACTCAAGGCGTCGATGAAACCCGAATCGCTCTTCGCGCGCGCGTCCCAGCCACACTCCTAGGCATTTCCGAAGGCTTGGCCGGCTCAGCACTCAACGCCGGCAACTATTCACAAACCCGTCGAATGTGGGCCGACGCCTGGTTCACCCCCACCGCTCAGAATCTTTGCGCGTCCATGGAACGAATCTTGGCTCTTCCAGTCGGAACACCGGCCGAACTGTCCTTCGACCCTTCCCAAATCATGTTCCTTCAGGAAGACCGAAAAGACGAAGCCGACATCCGAGCCACACAAGCCTCTTCTATGCGTCAACTCGTCGAAGCCGGCTTCGAACCGTCGACAGTCACCAAGTTCATCGCCACCGGAGACACCACAGTCCTTCAACACACAGGCGTCTTCAGTGTGCAGCTGCAAGCACCGACAAACGGAGACGCAAATGCCGTATGACGTTCTCCAGGGCGTCGAAGGTTGCTCCGGTTGGGCTGTCGTTAAGACAACCACCGACGAAATCATGGGCTGTCACACTTCCAAAGCCGAAGCAGACGACCAACTCACCGCTCTAAACATTGCCGAGTTTGGTGATGAAGGCCGAGCCGCTGACAGTTACGAAACCACGGCCGGCATGAAGGAAGAAGCACAAAAAGGCCTTGACTGGCGCAGCGAATACGGCCGAGGCGGAACCGCCATCGGTATCGCACGCGCCCGAGACATCGTGAACGGCCGAAATCTTCCACTTTCCACAGTGAAACGTGTGAAAGCATATTTTGACCGACACGAAATCGACAAAAAAGGCCAAGGATGGTCGCCCGACCAGGACGGCTACCCTTCAAACGGCCGAATCGCTTGGGCTTTATGGGGTGGAGACCCCGGCCGAACCTGGGCAACCAACATTCTCGCCTCAAACGACGAAAGGGCCGTCATGGCTGACACCACCGAACGCGGAATCGACGGCATCTACCCCGTCACACCCCTCCAAAATCAGCTCTACGAAAACCTCGAGGAAATTGTCGACGTCTTCGGAATGTTCAACCAGGGCATCGGCGCACAAGGCGCCCACTATGCCAGCCCAGACACCAACCCGTTCGCCGCTGAAGGCATGGTCTGCTCCAACTGTGCATTCTATGAAGGACCGCGCGCGTGTGAGATAGTTGAAGGCGACATTGACCCCGCCGCAATCTGCAAATTTTGGATCATTCCAGAATCTCTACTCACGATCGAAGCCCCGACCGACCCAACCGTCCAGGAAGAACCCATGATGGAAATGGAATCGGCACGCGCCACCGAAACACGCTCTGATCTTTACCGTGACGTCCCCTTCGAGGTACGCGCAGCAGAAGACACAGGCGACGGACTCACCCTCACCGGCTACGCCGCAGTCTTCAACCGCTCCACCATGATCGACAACTGGGAAGGCACGTTCGAAGAACGAATCCGCCCAGGAGCATTCAAACGCTCAATCAACGCCAAAATGCCAGTCCTGCAATTCGAACACGGCCGCCACCCGCTCCTCGGCTCCATGCCACTCGGACAAATCACAAAACTTCGCGAAGACGAGCATGGCTTGTACGTCGAAGCACGCCTCGCCGATAACTGGCTGATCCAACCAGTTCGCGACGCCATCGCCTCCGGATCTATCGACGGAATGTCTTTCCGCTTTCAGGTAGTGCGAGACAGCGTCGACGAGTCAGGCGATACGCCAGTACGCACCCTCGAGGAAGTTAAACTCCTCGAACTCGGACCGGTAGTCTTCCCCGCCTACGCTGAAACCAGTGTTGGCGTCAGGTCTGCCGATCTGTCACCACTGTTCTCACTGCCTCAAAACGATCGCCAAGCGATCGCCAGGGCGCTAGTTCTCGGCACCCAACCCGAACCCGCCAGCAATGGCACTTCGGAGCGGCCCGCCGATTCTGACCAGGACTCGCAACAGCACTCCGGTCTGTCCCCCCATCAGCGCAGCGCACAGCTGCGAACGATCGAAGGAGTCCTCTAATGGACGAAAAGAACCTCCGCGAAGGCGTTGACTACGTCAAGGCCATTCTTCGCGAAATGCATTCAGACGCTGAAGAGCGTTCATTTGACCCAGACGAACAGGCTTCTTGGGAAGCCGGCGTTGAATTTGTACGCGCAACCGAAGCCGAACTCACGGCCCTCGAGGAGCGCAAAGCACAAATCGCCGACTTCGCACCGGCCGCAACCGAAACAGGAGACGGAGCAATGACCTCCATTAACGTCAACACCCACACCGCGCGCGACGCGTTCGACCACAGCACCCTTCCACACGAGTCCGGCAGCGAACTCCGTGGACGTGCGCTCGACGTCATCGAAAAGCACCTCCCCTCGTTTGTTTCTGACGAAGCACGCGAAAACGCAACGAAGATGCTTGAGAAGCGTTCAGGTGATCAGGACATCGTGGCCCGCCATATCGTCCGCACCTCCTCGCCCGAATACCTTGAGGCGTTTGAGGATTACTTCCGCTCCCCAGCGGCAGGCGTCCCTCGCATCCTCGGCAACGCAGAAGCACGCGCCGCAATGTCGCTCACCGCGGCAAACGGTGGCGTTCTTGTCCCACAGTTCCTTGACCCGACAATCGTTCTCACCAACGCTGGTTCCTCGAACCAGGTTCGCGAGATTGCGAATGTCACGTCGATCACGACTGACCAGTGGGATGGCGTTACCTCGGCTGGCGTTTCCGCTGAGTGGCTTGCAGAAGGCACTGAAGCAGCAGACGCGACACCGACGTTTGGTGGTCCGACGATCACTGTGGCGAAGGCTGCCGCTTGGCTGTTCGGTTCATACGAAGTCATCTCGGACTCAGGCTTCGCGCAGGTTGGCGAACTCATCGCCGACGCTCGTGACCGCCTCGAAGAGACGGCCCACATCTCCGGCACCGGTTCGGGTCAGCCTTACGGCCTCATCACCCGCCTTTCCGGCACCGGCCCAGTAGTCAACGGCACCTCGGGTGCAGCAGGCGCAGCGGACCTCGTGGCCGCCGACGTCTACGCCCTCGACAACGCCCTCGGCGCTCGTTTCCGTCGCAACGCCAACTTCCTTGGACCGCGTTCGACGTACAACAAGCTCCGCCAGGCAACCGACGCCAACGCCAACTTCTGGGCGTCATATGGTGGCGGTCTTCCGGCTCAGATGATCGGGTACAACACCTACTCAAACGAGTCGATGGACACCACCATCGTTTCCGGCAGCAACGACTTCGTCCTCATCCTGGGCGACTTCAGCAACTACAAGATCATCGACCGCGTAGGCGTCGAGATCATGTACCAGCCGATGGTCATGGGTGCCAACCAGCGCCCGACCGGACAGGCCGGCTGGTTCGCCTTCTGGCGTACCGGCGCAGACGTTCTTACCTCAAACGCCTTCAAGGTGCTCAAGGTCTGATCGTCTGACAAGAAGTGAACCGGACCTCTCAGCGTCGGGGCTGAGGGGTCCGGTCCACGCCTCCCCGACATTTCCCCGACATACCCCGACATCCCGACAAGGAGCAGCAGTGGCAACCACCCCGAAAGTCGCCATAGGCGTCATCTACGGCAGTTTCGAACCCGACTTCGTTTTCTCCCTCCTCGCGTTGAAGTCATGGGACGACAAAAACAGTCGAGTCCTAGATCATCCAGGCTGGCTCATCGCCCAAGCCGGAACCAACCTCCCACAACAGCGAAACACTGTTGTCAAAGCATTCCTGGAAACAGACGCCGACTGGCTCCTGTTCATCGACACCGACCAGCGCTTCGCCTTCAACCTCGTCGACGTCATGCTGGAATCCGCCGACCCGATCGAACGCCCAATCCTGTCGGCGCTCATCATGGCCGAAAAGTTCCAGCCACATCATCGGATCGTCCCCGCCTGCATCGGCTTCGAAACACTCGACCCGCCGACACCACGCGAATATTTGACAATCCCACCCGAGCAGCACTGGCAGGTCGGAGCAGTCGGCTCCGGTTGTGTCCTCATCCACCGAACCGTCTTCCAAAAAATCTTTGAAGCAAACCGGAAAGACGCTCAGCCCTGGTTCAAATATGTTCAATGGGACTGGACCGACCCCGAAACCGGCGAAGAAGTCCACGACATCATGGGCGAAGACTATGTGTTCAGTCTGCGCGCACAGGCAGTCGGTTTCCGCTGTGTCGTCGACACCACCATCGAAGTCGGCCACATCAAAAAACGGACTTTGACCACACAGGACTTCTGGCCTCAAGTACCGCCCGAACTGGTGCCAACAAAAAACTTTGTGATCGTTCCGGTCAAAGACAACCTCAAAATGACCAAAGCCCTTCTACGGCAGCTGCACGACCAAAACGAACACGACGGAATCCTCGTCCTCGACAACGGCTCCAACCCTGAAACCCGCAAATGGTTAGGCGCTCAAACCTTCGCCAAAGTCCTCGACTGTGAAGGATTAGGAATCCACCAAATGTGGAATGCCGGCGCCCACTGGGCAATGAACCGTCACCCCAAAGCCAACATCGCCTTCCTCAACAACGACATCATCATCGGCGACAAATTCTTGTCAACAATGGCCGAAGCGCTCCGATCCGACCCGCACATGGTCGCCATCTGCCCCAACTACGACAGCCGAGACACAACAGAACCAGTCGTCCAACTCCACGGCATCTGCGCCGACCGCTACGACGGAACAGGCGGCCTCGCCGGCTTCGCGTTCATGGTGAAGTCCGAATGGTTCCAGGAAGGCTGGCATTTCCCCGAAGACTGCAAATGGTGGTTCGGAGACAACGACCTCGTCCTCTCCATCGACATGGCCGGCGGATGGTACGCAATGGCAACTCAAACAACCGTCGAACACATCGACGGAGGTTCCAAAACTGGCAACTGGGACAATCCAGAAATGCAACAGCAGCTTGCGAAAGACAAAGGCGCTTTCATGCGACGCTGGGCAAAACACGGAGTGGTCGTCCAGTGAACGTCGCTCTCATGGTCATCACCGACGGACGCTGGGACTATCTACAACAAACTCTGCAATCCGCCAGCGAATGCCTCAACTACCCGTTCTCTCAACGGCTCCTAGTCGACGATTCCGGCGAATCAGTCGGCTTCTGCCCTGACGGCTTCGACATTGTCCGAAACACACCTCGGAAAGGCTTAGCCGGCGCAATCCAATCCGGCTGGGATCATCTCAACGACGACATCGACTTCGTTTTCCACCTCGAAGACGACTTCGTCTTCCCCGAACCCGTCGACATTCCCTGGATGATCGAATATTTGCAAGCCGACCCGTCCCTGGCACAAATCGCCCTTCATCGCCAGCCATGGTCACCCGAAGAACATCAGGCCGGCAGCATCTACAAGCTCGGCCCCGAACGATTCACACAACGCCCAGGCTGGATCTCACAACGGCACCTCTTCACCTTCAACCCCTGCCTCTACCCAGTCGCAATCACAAAATACAAAGCCGACCTCGAAGCCGAACTCACCACAGCTCTCAAATCTGACGGCTGGCAGTTCGGATATCTCGGCAACCTCGACGACGAGCCACGCTGCCTTCACATCGGGGTCAGACGTTCCAAGGCGTACAAACTGTGAACAGAATTGTCGTTCTCTGTGCTGGGGGTCATGGGCAAGACATCGCCGCCATCCTCAAATCGTCCGGCCAAAACTTCGTCGGCTACCTGGACGACCATATCGACGGCCCCAACATCCTCGGATCTTGTATCGACGCCGAGTTCTTTGACGAATATTTGATCGGCCACAACGACAGCCGAATCCGAGAACAAATGGACATCTCAGCCAAAGCCGCCATCGCCATCCATCCCTCAGCGGCCCTTCATTTGACCCTACAAGCCCACCCGGGCGTTGTAATAGGCGCACACACCACCATCGGCCCGAAAACCCGTGTAGGGCGACACAGCCACATCAACGGAAACGTCTTCATCACACGCGCCCAAATCGGCGACTTCGTCACCATCGGACCAGGAGCCACCATCTGTGGAGACGTCACCATCGGCGCCGGCTGTCAGATCGGAGCCGGAGCAGTCATCTCCAACCTCGCTACCCTCGGACCTCGAGTAACCATCGGCGCCGGAACAGTCGTCCTCCCCAGACAGCAACTGCCACCCAACTCCACATGGGTCGGAACACCCGCCAGGAGAATCAAATGACACTTGTGGCCGTCACCATGGTTCGCGATGAAGAAGACATCATCGACTGGACAATCCAACATCTCCTCGACCAAGGCGTCGACCACATCATCGTCGCCGACAACATGAGCATCGACAACACCGGATTCCTCCTCCAAAACCTCACCCGAACCGGAAAAGTCACAGTCATCGAAGACCCCGAAGTCGGCTACTACCAAGACCAGAAAATGACTGCCCTAGCCCACATGGCCCACAGTCAATTCGGAGCCGACTGGATTCTCCCATTTGACGCCGACGAATACTTCTATTGGACCGACGGCAGCCTCAAAGAGTTCTTCAACCAAGCCGACGCCGACGTCTACACCGCCACCGGCTGGGACCACATCGTGACCGACGACGACGACCCCACCGAAACATCACCATTTCAACGGATCCGACATCGTCGCCAATCCCCTCAAAAAATGGGCAAAGTAGCGTTCCGCTATCACCCCGACGTTTGGGTTGACTTCGGAAACCATTTCGTCTTCAACCATCCCGGCATCCCAGCAGCCGAACTCAACTACCGCCACTACCAATATCGGTCCTTTGAGCAGCTCGTCACCAAAGCCCGCAATGGAGCGGCCGCCTTCAACGCCACCAACCTCCATCCCACCTATGGGGCGCACTGGCGGCAACTTGGCGGACTCGACGACCGAAGCCTCTGGGGTACCTGGCGAAAACTCTGTGAAGAAACCGGCCTCATAGAAGATCCGGCGCCATGACCATCGCAGTCATCATTCCCACCTACAACCGCCTCGAACTAACCCAAAACTGTCTCAACTCAATCGCGAGACACGACCCTGTCGACGAAATCATTGTTGTCGACAACGGATCCACCGACGGCACTCAACACCTCGCCACCATCGCCAACCCTCACAATCTCGGCTTCGCTGCCGCCTGCAACCAAGGCGCCCGCCATGCCACAGCCGACCGCCTCATCTTCCTCAACAACGACACCATCGTCCACCCCAACTGGACCTCACACACCAACCACCTCGACGACCCCACTGTCGGAATCGTCGGCCCAAAACTCATCTACCCCGACTGCCAAATTCAATCCGCCGGAGTCGCCATCGACTTCAACCGGCCCCCAGGACTCGAAGCATGGAACCTCACCATCGACTGGTCCTCAGAACCCATCGACGTCGACGCCATCACCGGAGCCTGCCTCTCCATCCGAGCCGACCTCTTCCACAGCCTCGGAGGCTTCGATGAGGGATACTGGAACGGCTACGAAGACGTCGACCTATGCTTGGCAGCCGTCGACGCCGGATTCCGTAACGTCTACGATCCACACGCCACCGTCACTCACCTCGAGTCACAATCCGGTTCGGAACGCTGGTCAGCCGTAGCCGAAAACGTCACCCGCCTCCGAACAAAATGGAGTCCCACGAAATGACCATCACCAACGGCTACACCACCCTAAACGACTTCAAGGCCTATCTCTTCCCCTCAGCGAACTACGGCACCGCCGAAGACGCCCAAATGGAAGCAGCCATCGAAGTCGCCTCCCGAACCATCGACACCTACACAGACCGACGCTTCTACTCAGACACCAACGTCTCAGCGCGCGTCTACTACGCAGACACCTCCATTCGCTGCACCGTCGACGACTTCTCAACCACCACCGGCCTCATCATCGCCACAGACACAGGCGACAACGGCACCTACGACCAAACCTGGGCGACCACCGAATACATCTTGGAACCTTTGAACGGAGTTGTCGGCGGAGTCGCCGGACAGCCCTACAACACCATCGTCGCCACCATCCCAAAAATGTTTCCTGTCACCGGACGACGCCCACGAATTCAAGTGACCGCCAAATGGGGATGGGCAGCAGTGCCAGACTCAATCGCCCAAGCCTGCCTCATCCAAGCAGCCCGCATTTACCGACGCGCGCAAACCCCAGAAGGATTCGCAGCCGGAGAAGCCTTCGGAGCCATCCGAGTCTCCACCCGCCTCGACCCTGACGTTCAAATGCTTATCGCCCCCTATAGACGCTCCAGCGGCCAAGGACTGGTCATCGGATGAACCTGGCATCGGTAAGAGCAGGCATCACAAACGCCCTAGAAAGCATCGACAACTTACGAATCTACGAATGGATCCCCTCAACCATTCAACCCCCAGCAGCTGTCGTATCCCTCGGAACCGGCAACTATGACGCCGACCTAGACAACGGAATGATCGTCAACTATGGCGTCCTCGTCATGCTCACCAGAGCAGACGACCAACTCGGACAACAACGCCTCGACGAGTTCCTCGGCCAAGACACCGACTCCATCTTCTACGCCATCGACACCAACCCCACCCTCTCCGGCTCCTGTGACTCAGCACGCGTCACCTCCTGGAACAATCCAGGAACCTTCACCATCGGCGGCATCGAATACCTAGGCGTCGAAGTGAACCTCGAGGTCCTCGGCTAAGTGCGAATCCTCACAGTCGAACCCGGCCCCGAATTCTCAGTCGTAGACGTCCACCAAGGATGGCTCCGAGCGTTAAAACGCTCCGGCAATGAAGTCCACAACTTCAACCTCTCCGACCGAATCACCTTCACCGAAAACGCCATCCGAGGCAAAGTCCCCGAAACAGAAAAAGGACACATCGCCGCCCGAATGGTCGGCGAACAACTACGCGCCACCTGCTTCGACTTCTGGCCCGACCTCGTCATCATCACCTCCGCCTTCCTCGTCCCACCCGAAACCTTCGACATCATCCGAAGCCGAGGAATCCGAATCGCCGTCATCCTCACAGAATCCCCCTACGAAGACCCTTCACAACAGCCCATCGCTGCCAGAGCCGACGCCGCATTCATCAACGACCCCACCAACCTCGACACATTCCGCCAAACCCAACCCCACACCTGGTACATCCCCCAGGCATACGACCCCGAAATCCACTACCGCCACCCAGTGTCCGACGATCTCCGAGCCGACTTCGGATGGGTAGGAACCGCCTTCCCATCCCGAATCAACTTCTTCGAACAAGTCGACTGGACCGGAATAGACGTCGCCATGGCTGGAAACTGGCAGGCACTCGACGACAACTCCCCACTCCACCAGTTCCTCATCCACGATCAGGCCGGCTGTTTCCCCAACAAACACACAGTCGAGCTGTACTCCTCAGTCCATGCCTCAGTGAACCTTTATCGCAAAGAAGGCGCAGCCGGTCACGAACAGGGCTGGGCAATGGGTCCACGAGAAGTGGAACTGGCCGCCACAGGAACTTTCTTCCTTCGAGAACCACGCCCCGAGTCCGACGAAATCCTGTCCATGTTGCCGACATTCGAAACACCCGAAGAGTTCGGAGAGAAACTACGATGGTGGCTGAACCATCCGGCAGAACGGCAGGCAGTCGCACTCGAGGCCCGAAACGCAGTGTCCACTCGAACTTTCGACAATAATGTCCGGCATCTGCTGGAACGTGTAGCAGCTCTCCCGAGCATCCCGACGTGACCGGAGAACCCCAGACCCCACCAACTCCCCAAGGAGAAACCAATGGCACGTCGCCACGGCCGCAATGGTCGCCTTTACCTCGGAATCGCTACCTCAGCAGCGGCTCCCTCATCCGTAGCATTCCTCAAGCAGTGGTCAGCAGAGTTCGCTGTCGACACAGCTGAAGTCACCTCATTCGGCGACACAAACAAGGTCTATGTTTCGGGCCTTCCTGATGCTCAGGGCAGCTTCTCCGGCTACTTCGACGACGCAACCGCTCAGTCGTACACCGCCGCTGTCGATGGTGACGCCCGCAAGTTCTACCTTTACCCAGACATCACCAACGCCCCGACTGTCTACTGGTACGGAACCGGCTTCTTCGACTTCTCAGTCGATTCACCCGTCGACGGCCCAATCACCGTTTCCGGCAGCTGGCGCGCAGCTAGCACCATCGCCAAGAACGGCTAGTGGCTGTAGGGGCTGGGGTCTACGTCAGCAACCTGGCAGAGGTCCGGAAGTATCTTCGAAAGATACATCCGGACCTCGTGCCAGTTCTGCGCGAAGACCTCAAAACCGCCATCATTCAAAACACGCTCCCAGCGATCCTCCGCAAAGTCCCAACCAAATCGAACAAAGCAAGATTCACTGTCAAAGCCAGATCCGGAGGAAACACCCTCTACGTCCTGGCCGGCGGCAAATCATCAGCAGCGCCATATTTCGGTTGGCTTGACTTCGGCGGAACACTGAAAAACCGTGGACCAGGACGAAACCAAACCATCGTCCGACCTATCATCAAACGAGGCCGCTATGTCTACCCAGGCATCCTCGAGACACAAAACCGTCTCGTCGAAGCCGCCGGCAAAGCAGTCGACAAAGCAGTCCAATCCGCCCTCCGATAAAGGAACAGCCCGCTCATGTTCGCCAAATACCGAATCACACACCAAGACGGAACCATCATCGAAGCCGTTGGCCGCAAGGTCGACGCCGTCAAGTTCGAACGACAGTTCAAAATGCCAGTCTCCAGCATTTTCGGAGACGACGGCATCTACACCGAACATTTGTGGTTCTTCGGATGGTGTGCAGAACAACGAATCAACACCGACCTTCCAGGCTTCGACGAATGGATGGAAACCGTTGATGGCGTTGACGTCCTCCCGGAAGAAGAAGAAGAAACCCCTACGGACCCGAGTTCTTCACCCTCGCTCTAGCAGCGTTGGCGATTGACTCGGGGATACCAGTTTCCGTACTTTTAGAGGAACCCGACCACTACCTCGACGCTATGTTCGAAGTTCAAACAAGACGCAGAGAATCCGCCGAATACGGACCGGACGCCAAGCGTTGGGATGAGTGAGGCAACCGATGGCCGGTGACAAACGCGAAGTAAGGGTTGCTGTAGTTGGTGACGCCGCACAGCTTCAACGCGAGCTACAAAAAGCAGAAGGCCACCTCGCCGGCTTCGGATCAAATGCCTCAAAAGCAGGATCCGTCCTCCAAAGCGCACTATTCGGCGGAGCAGTTCTCTACGGTGCAAAAAAACTTGTAGACGCTGCCGGAAATCTCCAACAATCCATCGGCGGAACAGCAGCAGTCTTTGAAGACGCTTCCGGCGCTGTCAACGAATTCACCAAAAACTCGGCTGATCTTGTCGGAATGTCCGAAAATGCTTCAAGAACAATCACCAGCCGGCTTGGAGCATCCCTCAAAGGCTTCGGGATGTCCACCGAAGAGGCAGCAACTCAGGCAATCAACCTCACCAAAACAGGCGCCGATCTGGCTGCCACATTGGGTGGAAAAACTGACGACGCCGTAGCAGCTCTCGGCTCAGCCCTTCGAGGAGAATACGACCCCCTCGAGCGTTTCGGTATTGCACTCAAAGCCTCAGAAGTCAACGCCAAAGCCGTCTCAATGGGTTTGGCAGACTCCGAATCCAATGTCACCGCCTACGCCAAAGGCCAAGCAACCCTCGCACTCATCACCGAACGCTCAGCATTCGCCCAGGGACAATTTGGTCGAGAAGCCGACACAGCACAAGGACAAGCACAGCGCGCGCAAGCAAAAACAGAAGACGCCGCCGCAAGCCTCGGAAAAAGCCTCCTCCCCGTCTACACAAAAATCCAAGAAACCGTCGGAATGGTCGCTGACGCTTTCTCCGCTCTTCCTGGTCCAGCACAAACAGCAGTTCTCGGATTCGCTGGTGTCATAGCAATCGGGCCTTCCATTGTTGAAGGTTTCAAACTTGCCTATAAAGCAGTTCAAAACGCAATCACGCTCATCCTTGACGCTGCAACCAAAGCAGTCAGCACCCAAGGCGCCATCGCTTCTCTCAACATGACAAACCAGGCAGCTGGAGGAGCTGCGACTGCCGCTGCCGGCGGGATGTCTCTTCTTGGTCCGGCAGTGTTGGCTGTCGGCGCTGCTGCTGTCATCGGTGGCATTGCTTACAAGAAATACGCCGACGAGCAAGCGGCAGTGAAAAAAGACATCGACGCCCTCATCCCCACCTTTAACGAACTAAATGGGGCAATGACGGCCAACACTCAAACAACTATCGGCGCCATCCTGCAATCCAAAAACCAACTGGACAATTTGAGCAAAGCTGGCATCACAGTCGCCCAGTTCTCCGATGTCCTTGACGACAACCGAGACGCCTTAATTAGCCAGTCCGACGCCGAGGCTTTGGCTCGAGGAGACTTTGCCAAGGGGAGCATTCAATATGAAAGGCGTATCAAGGCACTCAAGGAGGCTGGAGGCGCACAAAACGAACTTATCCTCCGCCTCATCGAAACAGAATCCGCTGACGTCGGACTCATTCAAACTCTCTACAACGGTATCGACGCCTACAACGAGCAGCAGGAAGTCATCCGGCAACTCAACATCCAGAAGGGATTGAGTGAAGGAAAATCTATAGATCAGGCAACAGCGGAAGCTGATCTGGCTGCCGCCTCAGCACTGGCAACAGAAAAACTTGCCAAGCAGCTCAAAGTCACACAAGACCTTCGCGACACACAGATCAGCGAAGAAGAAGCACAAATCAAAAACCGCAAAGCCCTCGAGGATTACACCAAGAGCCTCGGCGACGGCTCTTTAACCGCTGACGGTCGCAAACAAGCCGAACTTGACCTCGAGAAAACCTACCGATCTTCCGTCGAGGCATCAGTCAAAGCCGCCGAAGCCCAAGCCACTCTGAACGGTAAAACCCTCACAGCCGGTGAATCAGCAATTATTCAGTCTGAGAAATACAAGGAACTCGCCGGCACCCTGTCGCCAGACTCCCCACTTCGAAAGCGTCTAGAAGACCTTTCCTTCCAACTTTTCCTTCTCGGATTGCAACAGCCAGAAGTTCGGATCCGTCTTGAAACTGAAGCCGCCATGGCAAAGTTCCGGCAGTTCCTTTCCGACCTTGGCATCCCAGAAGGCCAAGTTGGACTCGGCGACATCCTTTCCTACAGCGGAAACTATGTAGAACCAAAAACAAGATGGACTGGTGGCGCAATCAACGCCAACTCCGCCTACCTCGTCGGCGAGAAAGGCCCCGAACTCTTTGTCCCCTCAGGATACGGAAGGATCATGGACGCCTTCTCTACCGGCAAAGCGCTCCTGGGCAACGCTGGAGGAGGAATGGGTGGCAGCAGTACAGGAAACGTCACAATCAACGTCTCCGTCGCCCCCACCGCCGACAAAGCCGCCATCGGACAAACCATCGTCGAAGCCATCTCCTCCTACGAACGCCGCTCCGGACCAGGCTGGCGATCGTGAGCAAAGTTCTCTTCGATGGAATGGCTTTGACAGTCGAGGTCGGCTTCTCTACCGCTGCCGGCTCAGGAACCGTCCCACTCGGCTCCACCCTCGCCTCCATCAACTGGACCGACATCACCGAATATGTGCGCGACGTCTCAACCTCTCGCGGCCGCTCCTCCGAACTTGACACTTATCCGGCCGGCTCCTGCCAAGTCATCTTCGACAACCGAACTCGACTCTTCGACCCTGAAAACAGCGCCGGCACCTACTACGGCAAACTCACACCACTTCGCCCCATCCGAATCCGAGTCACACCAGCAGGCGGAACGATCCGCTCCATTTTCTTCGGATTTGTCGACCAGTGGCCTCAGTCATATTCCTATCCAAATGACGCCACTGTCACAGTCACCGCCACCGACGCTTTCAAAGTCCTCAACGAATTCAAACTCCCCTCCTACTGGAACACCACCCTCATCTCAACGTCTGGTCTGACCGCCTGGTATCCCCTCGCCGACTTCAACGGCTCCTTCTACGTCTTCGAGATCGCCAAATGGACAGCCACTTCGGCCCAGTGGATGTCCTCAACCGCTGGCGTCAACTCCTACTGCACACCAGGAGACGCACTCATCGCCGGCGAACCTGCCACGTCCTCATCCTTCGACGGACAAAAAATCGTTCAAATCACCGACCCCATCAGCCCAGAAGCCAGCTCATGGACCGCTGAAATGTGGATCCAAACCACCGAAAACACCGATGGAAACTATGGGATCTGGAACCATCTGAACTTCATTCATGGCGGATGCTGTGGGCTAGTCATCTCAGGCGGAAACGCCACAGTCGTCGCCCAATTCGGACATCGTGGAACCTCAAGCACGATGACCACCAAAAACGCACAAATCACAGTCAACGACGGCAAACCACACCACATCGCTCTCGTCTACCAATCCGACGCGTCATTCGGAAACACATTCAACCTCTACGTCGACGGACAACTCGCCACCGTCTCCAGCGGATTCACCGACGTCGTCGAAAACGGCTACTCCTTTATGACCCTCGGCTACCCGATCAGCAAAAGCGCCACAGCCTCCAACAACTTCACCAACTACTACAAAGGCTCCATCCAACATCTAGCGCTTTACAGCGGAACAATGCTCACAGCAGCAGAAGTCCTCAAGCACTATCAAGTAGGAGCAGGAACCTACCTTCAAGGCACCCGCACAGACGAACGAATCACCCTCCTCGCCAACCTTGCCTCTTGGATGTCCGACGGCCTCGATCTCGGCACAGGCGACACCACAGTCATCGGAGTCCAAACCACCGGCAAAGGACTCCTCGACGCGTTAAAAGAATGCGAAACCGCCGAACAAGGCCGCCTCTTCATGTCGGTCGACGGCAAAATCAAATTCGTCGATCGAAACGCCGAAGGCTCCGGAAACTTCATCACCTCTCAAGCCACCTTCTCCGACAACTCAGGCGTCGGAGAAATCGCCTACTCCGACATCGTTCTCACCTACGACGACCGCTACATCTACAACGAAATCACCGTCACCCAACCCAACGGCAACACCTACACCAGCTCCGACACCACCAGCCAAGGCAAATACTTCAAACGATCCCTCAAAATCGACAACTTCATCGCCGACGACGCCTACTACATCACCAACACCACCATCTACCGTCTCGGACAATACAAAGACCCCAAAATGAGGATCGACCAACTCAACGTCAACGCCCGACGAGCCGTCGCCTACCAGTCCCCATGTGTCACCCTCGACATCGGCGACCGAATCACCGTTGAACGAACCCCACAGGACATCGGCTCACAAATCAGCAAAACCCTCATCATCGAAGCAATCAAACACTCCATCAGTCGCGACAACTGGGTCGTGACGTTCACAACATCGCCAACCTTAGAAAACGCGCCATTCGTCCTAGACTCTGCAACCTTCGGTGTCCTCGACACCAACATCCTCGGCTACTAGGAGACACCCATGGGATCCGGCTTCAAAAACTTCACAGCAACAGTCCTCACCGCCTCAGACGTCAACAACTACCTCATGGAACAGACAGTCATGTCGTTTGCATCCACAGGCGCGCGCGATGTTGCGATTGCTGCTCCTGAAGACGGAATGGTTGCCTATATTCGCTCCAACGACGTCAGCGAAGGTCTCTATACCTACAACGGAACTTCTTGGCGCAAGGGACCAGGTTGGAACGCTCCTTGGGGTGTGATCTCTCGGGACCAGGGTGGCGGTCCAGCAATTTCCACTTCCGGAACAACTGAAACAGCAGTCTTCACCGGCACAACATTTACAGCTGTCGCTAATCGCTGGTATCGGGTAAGTATTGCCACAAACATCACAGCAACGGCTGGCGACGCCTACACAATGAGACTTCGAGAAGACAGCACAACCGGAACCGTCTGGTGGTCTGGAAACATCACGTTCGGAACAGGCGTGACGAAAATGCAGGTCTCACCGGCAGGAACCAGGACCCTCACCGCCGGCAGCCACTCAATGCTTCTAACCCTCACACGCTCCGCAGGCGTAAGCGCTCAAATTACAGCGCTTGAATACGCAAACATGACTGTCGAAGACATCGGCCCGCAAGGCGCTCCCCTCTAATGATTGACCAGGAATTCCTTGAGGAGATCCCGAACCCAGACGCGCTCGGACTCATCCCACACTTTGATCCGCCAGCTGATGAACCAAACCCCGACGATCGCGAAGCTCAGTGACGACCGCTCAGCAAGTTCTCGACTTCGAAGGCGCGCGCCTCGGCCAAGGCGGAGACGAAACCTGGTCCTGGTACCCCTTAAGCCAGGGAACGGCCTGGTGTATGGCTTTCCAGTCCATGTCGCTCTCAGAATGCGGCATCCCCACAAAATGGGCTTGGGTGTCTGCCTGCTTCGATGAATACCGAAGCCAAGGGCGCACCTCCACCGACATTCGCACAGCCCAACCAGGCGACCTTGTGGCCTTCGAATGGGGATCCACACCAGGCGGATACGACCACGTCGCCATGATCATCGGCCTCACCGAAACCGGCGCATGGACCCGAAACGGCAACGTCAACGGCTCAAAAGTCGCCGATCTGTGGTTTCCGTTCGATGGTGGTGGCATGGCCGAAATCGCTAGGCCACCATATGAGACACCGATTCCCCCGGCTCCTACCCCTGAAGAGGAAGACATGAAGCGCTATCTGATCCGAGGCGACAAGTCCGGCGAAATCTATTTGGCCGACGCCGGTTTGGGCTGGAAATGGCACATTCCAGCAGGGCAGCTCGGAAACGTGGTTTGGGTCATCACCCAATCATCCGGCGGCCAGTTCCTCATCCCACCAGGCGCCAACACACTCGTCTTCGAAGGCCAAACCGTTTGGGTGGCTGACCAGGCGTTCGTCGACGCCATCCCCACCATCTAACGGCAGGGGTGTCGATGTCATGCAGTGGGAACCCATCATCGCCGCGTCCGTCACAGGACTTCTCGCCTTCCTAGGTGTCATCTGGCAGTCACGGAAAACCCGTCGAATCAACACCGACGAACACTCCGAGAACTCGCGCAAACTCGACCGGATTGAGAAGAAGGTTGACCAAACCGCCGACCGCGTGGAAACTGTTTCGGACCGGCTGGACGACCACATCGTCCTTCACAGCATGACAACCCGAAAACCATGGTGGCGCAAATGAGCTTTGCCGACGACGTCCGAGAAGAAACCCGAGCTTCCGGAATTGAATGTCGACTCTGTGTCCTAATGAAAAATATGGACACAAAAACCCGAGGCGAAGTCAACGAAGTCCTCGCCGACCAGTCCTGGAACGCTGAAGCGATCTCTAGGGCAATGAAGCGGAGAGGCTGGGAGATCCGTGGCGACTCAATCCGAAAACACCGACGAAACTGTCTCGTTCGCTGACGAGGTAGCGGCAGGATCACGGCCCCGACGAAATCATCCTCAGGGCTGGGAACCAGGAGTCGCTTGGAATGGTCGCGAAGGAACACTGACCACCCCACCCCTCGAGGCCGACCCCACCAGTGGCGTCTGGTCTGAACTCGTCGCCGACTGGGGATTGGATCCGCTCACCACTGAAGTGATCGAAGGGTCTGTCCAAGTCCGAGCGTGGGACACTCATGATGGCCGGCGGCTTCGCTATTACCGGGCGACATTGCGCGCGCGTGAACTGGACTACGACCGACCTGATGTGGACGCCCTCTGCCGCCTAGTGGAGAAGAGGCGCCCTGTGAAGCCTCTGAAAGGCCCTGAGAGGCCCGACCGAGCGTTGGTCGTACTGATAGCCGATTGGCAGCTCGGAAAGGCTGGGGAGCCAAATGGCGGCACCCCCGAAACCGTGGAAAGAATCTGCCGCACCCTCGACTATCTGCCCGCCCGAATCAAAGAACTCAAAAAAGCAGGACGACCCGTCGACACTGTCTACCTCGTGGGCCTCGGCGATCTAGTCGAACAATGCACCGGCCACTACCCAGGACAAACCTTCAACGTCGACCTCGACCGGCGCGAACAAATGCGCCTCGCCCGCCGACTGATCCTCCGAGCAGTCGACAACGTCCTTGGCCTCGCCCCACGGATCGTCCTGGCCGCTGTTCCTGGCAACCATGGCGAAAACCGGCTGAATGGAAAATCCTTCACCCGCACCACCGACAACGACGACCTCGCAGTCGTCGAACAAGTCGCCGAAATCCTCCAGGCGAACGAAGAACGCTACGGCAGCTGCACCACAGTCCTCGCCTCAGGAAACAACCTCGTCCTCAACATCGCCGGAATCCCAGTCGCCTTCGCCCACGGCCATAAAGCAGGCGCTTCCGGCCATCCAGCCGCCAAACTCGAAAACTGGTGGAAAGGACAGGTAATGGGTCGTCAGCCAATCGCAGACGCCGACATCCTCATCACCGGCCACTATCACCACTTCATCTGCTCAGAAACTTCTGGCCGGACTTTCATGCAAGCACCCGCGATGGATGGTGGCTCTTCATGGTGGACTGACATGAGCGGCCAAAACTCACCCGCTGGACTTCTCACCCTCGGCATCGGGACCGGCTACGGCCCTCGAGGCTGGGGCGACCTACACATCCACTCCGCATAAGGACCCGACATGGAAGAACCCGAAGTCGACGAATACTTCGACGCCGCCTGGCCCTCAATCCTCCTCGACGGATTCGCTTTGGTACATGGCGACCGTGGCCGAGCCTACGGACCGCCCTGGGAGGATTACCAACGCGTCACCAACCTCTTCAACTCGTTATGGGGTGACGATGTCATCGACGTCAACGCCGGAATTCTTTTCATGATTTGTATGAAGCTTGGAAGGATTGCGCGTGGACTGGAAGAAGGTTTCAACGCCGAACAACTCAAAGACTCCATCACCGACGCCGCCGGCTACCTGGACTGCCTCTACGGATCACTTCTCAACCCTGCCCCAATCGTTCCCTCTTTCGACCTCGACGAAGATGAGGAAGAATGGATAGACGAGGAGGAAGAATGACCATCACCATCGAACCCGACGTCATCCCCCTCACCCAACCCGAAACAGAACCGGACGAATACGATCCGGAAGAACACGAATTCCCCGACGAGCAGGAATACCCAAGCCCAGATTGGAAACCGTAATGTTCACCAAATCCTTCGTTTTGCAGCTCGTGGAACGTGCCATCAAAACCTTCGCCCAAACACTCGTCGCCCTGGCAGGCGCCTCCCAGATGGATTGGCTGAGCCTCGACTGGGTGCAACTGGCCGCCACCGCTGCCATCGCCGCTGGACTTTCTGTCCTCACGTCTATCGCTTCGGACAAGGTTGGCCCGATTGACTCGCCATCCATGGTGCCTACCTTCAAGACGTTTCCCTGATATGGCACCGGCAAACCTTCCCCTCAACATTCGAATCGGCGACACCGAAACCATCTCAGTCGCCATTAAAGATTCGACCGGCGCACCTGTGAACATCACAGGCCGCACCTACGCCGCCCAGATCCGCACAACCACCGACGCTGCCACAGCCCTCGCCACATTCTCCTGCTCGATTGTGTCCGGAGCAGCCGGCACACTCACCGCCACACTCTCGGCCTCGACGACGGCAGCTCTCACCGCCGGCCTCGCTGTCTGGGATCTTCAAGAAACCAATGGCACAACTGTCACCACTCTCCTTGCCGGTTCCGTGACCATTTCGCAGGATGTCACCCGGGCATGAGCCAGCAAGTCACGCTGAAACTCACAGACGTCACCCTGACTCAAAGCACCGACACGATCCAAGTGACACAGGCTGTTCCGGAGGTTGTCATTGCTGGCATTTCCGGCCCTGCCGGCCCTTCGTGGACCGGCTACTACGGCTCCTTCAGCGACTCCACCACCCAAACCATCACCGCCGACACCGCCAAAGCCGTCACCTTCGACACCACAGAAGAATCCGATGGTGTCGCAATCGGAACACCAACCAGCCGAATCGTCATCACAAACGCCGGCACCTACAACATCCAGTTCTCCCTACAGGTAGACAAAACTGATGGCGGCCAAGATGACGCGACAATTTGGCTACGCGTCAACGGTAACGACGTCGCAAGAACCGCCACGGACATCACTGTAGAGCAGTCGGCCCGTCGCCTCGTCGCCGCTTGGAACTTTGTCTACACATTCACAGCCGGCCAATATTTCGAACTGGTCTGGTCAAGCCATGATCCGAGCATGAGGCTCAAATCTGAAGTCACCCGAACCGGCCCTGTCCGACCGGCTGTCCCATCCGCCATCCTCACCGTTTGTCAGGTCCAATAGATCCCCGATTCGACGACGACACCTCCCTCCCCTGGGTGTCGAATGGAACCTCGAGGCGAACCGCCACGCACTCTGAGAACCACAACCGAATCGGATGCCGGAAACCCCAGCCACCAGCCTTCCCCCAGGCCCCGTGGCTGGGGTTTCTGCTTCCCCGAAAAAAGATCCTTGACATTCCTTTAAACGTCCTTTAAAACTTCTCATGTGGAGCAGCCGCCCCACACACAAGAAAAGCCAACAGACAAGGAACCCCGACATGGCAGCAATCAAAGAACTCGACACCCTCCTCCACCAACTCATCCAAGCCGAGGAAAAGACCGACGAATACGCCACCATCATCGGCAACGTCGAACACATCCACGACGAATACGAACCCGCCGACCAAATCGAAGACCTCTACATCACAGCCCTCGTCCAAGCCGAAATCCTCGCCGAAACAGTCGTCAACATCCTCCACCCGGAAGACTTCGCCAACGACGACAACTTCTGGCACGCCATCGTCAACGTCCGCCTCTACATCCAAAACACCGACGTCAACGAACTGTCCATCGAAGGACTCGAAGCCGAGATCGCGAAGGCCCTCTGATGTGGACTGCCATTTGCCTCATCCCAGCAGCTCTCCTGTTCGCCCATCAGATCCGACAGTCCAACAAACCAAAACCACCGGCCCCTAGCCTCTCCGACATTCCAGTCATCGTCCTAGTCGGAAACGACCTCGAGGTTGACCTATGACCGAACCAAACGTCATACGCTGCCTACTGTGCAAACAATCATTCGACCGCACAGAACACGGCACCGACTCGTACCTAGAACACCGCAAAACTTGCCACCGAACCACCAATCACCCGACAAACCACACTCCGAAAAGGTCAGCATGAAACAAACAGGAATCCTCCTCGCCATCATCACCGGAATCATGCTCCTTCCATGGCTGGTCGAACACATCGCCCAACACGACGCCCTCGGCCCGGTCCTCGGACTCACAGTCGTCCTGGCATTCGTGGCCGCCATCATCTTCGCAATCCCAACCAAAGAACGTCGATGAAGCACGATTGGATCGCCCCCACCGCCATCTTCATCCTTGTCGCCTTCATGATGTGCTGGGTGTGGCTCATAGCCGAAGGAACGCTGTGAGCAACGCCAACAAAGCCAAAGGATCAGCCGCCGAACGAGCAGTCACTGACCACCTCAACGTACGAGGCGTCGAAGCTGAACGAGTCCCAGCTGGCGCAACCTTGGATCGTGGCGACATTTGGGTTCCAGACAAAAACTGGCCGGCCATCCAAGTCAAAATCCACGCGCGCCTTGACCTCGCCGGATGGGTCGACGACGTCGAAGCCCAGGCAGTTAACGCCTCACGTTATGCCGGGATAGTCGTTCACAAACGACGAGGAAAAGGCAACCCCGGCTCTTGGTATGTGACCTGCACCCTCGACACGCTCATCACAA
>JAUMHO010061553.1:0-24784 GCA_032360965.1 Ulva armoricana
CGTTCACGAGCGCCTCGCCGGCGAGTTGGTAGGCCTGGGACATGGCGTTGGTGAGGCCCACGGGCTTGAGGTAGCTCGCCGCGGCGTCGGCGTGGCGGCCGGCCTCGGTGTAGGCGCGGCCGAGCGAGAAGTGCGCCATCTCGTTGGTCGGGTCGGCCTGGGCCATGTTCTCGAACTGGGCGATGCGTGCGGCGAGGTCCATGCGGGAGTTTAGGTGCCGCTATGCTGCCGCACGTGCCCGATGCGCTCGCCACCAACCTGTGCGGCATCGCCCTGCGCAGCCCGATCGTGCTCGCGGCGGGGTGCTGCGGCACGCTCGATGAACTGGCCGAGGTGCTCGATCTGTCGCTGGTCGGCGCGATCACGACCAAGAGCATCACCCGCGAGGCCCGCGAGGGGAACGCGACGTGGCGGATCATCGAGGCGGGCGATGCGGGGATGCTCAACTCGATCGGCCTGGCGAACGTGGGGCTGGATGCGTTTCTGGAGCACCACGCCCCGCGTGCCGCGGGGCTGCCGTGCCCGGTGTTTGTGAGCGTGGCCGGGTTTTCAATCGATGACTACGTGGCCCTCGCGGGCAACATTGACGACTTCGCGGGCCGGGCGGGGTCGGCGACCGCCGCGGGGGTCGGGGGCGACACCCTCGCACGCGGCATCCGCGCCATCGAGTTGAACGTGTCGTGCCCGAACGTGAAGACGGGGACGGACTTTGGTCTGAGCGCGGGGACGCTGGGGGAACTGGTGCGTGCGTGCCGCGCCGTGATGAGGCACACCAAGCTGATCGTGAAACTCTCGCCGGTGACGCCGGAGATTTCGCTGGTGGCCCGCGCGGCGGTCGCGGCGGGGGCGGATGCCCTCACGCTCACCAACACGGTTCCCGCGATGGCGATTGACGTGGAGACGCGCCTGCCGCGCCTGGCGAACGGGACGGGAGGACTGAGCGGGCCAGGCCTGCACCCGATCGTGACGCGGATCATTCACGAGGTGTACACGAAGGTGTGCCGCGAAACGGGCACGCCGATCATCGGGCTGGGCGGCGTGCTGCGGTGGGAGCACGCGGCGGAGTTTGTGCTGGCGGGAGCCACGTGCGTGGGCATGGGCACCGGGTTGTTTGTTGATCCGCGCTCGCCGATCGGTGTGTCGCGCGGGCTGGCGCGCTGGGTGCAGCGGCAGGGGCGGCAATCGGTGCAAGAGTTGATCGGAGCAACAGGCCACCCCCGGGCCGCATAAGTGAGTTCGGCAGTCGTGCCGCTCGCTTGCACCCCTGCACAGTTGGAAAGCCCCGTGTTTGCACGAACAGACCGCTATCGCAGACGGATCTGCGCCATTTCGGGGAAAGGTTTGACGCCACACCTTGCGTGTGTGGATAACGTGTGCATACTTGCACAAGGTGCCGCTCAGGAGAGAATGCGTGCGCATGGGTGCCATCGCGAAAAATGCTATGACCGTTGGTGTGCCGCTAGTGTCGGCTGCACTTGTGGGTGTGGCTTGGGCGTATTCCGCACCGATCTACTTGGTTGTGAACGCCACCGTTGATGTGGGGCGCATTCCCGCAGCACTGCCAACAGATGCCCCCCTACGCCTGCGCAACACCCACTGGTTTCGCACTGCGGTGGTGGAGAGCGTTCAGCCGACCTGCGGATGTATCACCGTTGATGGGGGCGGGCCGATCGTGATCGGCCCGCGGAGCGAAGCGACTGCATCCTTGCGATTGGTGCCCCGCCCTTCTCAGGGAGCCGTCCGCGAGCATGTGCGGCTCAGTCTGGCCGGGGGAAGCGCATGTGAAGTGGATGTGAATGCGGACGTGCTGCCGATCAGCCAAGGCTGGCCGGACAGTCTGTCCGTCAGGCCGGAGGGGCAAGCATGGGTTGCGCGGCTGGGGCGTGCCCATATCGAGGAGTTAGGATCCGTCCTTGTGGAGCAGGCTGGAGTTGGTCCGACCGCTACGGTAGACCGCACCGCTGGCGTTATCCGATTTCAAGGGCTTGGTCCGCCGCATGGTGGGCGTCTGGCAGCCGCGCGCCTCACATTTCAATCAACGCCTGAACCTTGGGTTGTCTGGCTCGTGTCGGACGGTTCTGAGGACGGGCCCGTATCAAAGGAGCCAGTGCCATGAAGGATAAGACGCGGTTGGTCATGGGACTCGTGTTGGGGGTCGGGCTCGCGGCTCTGATTGGAGCCGCGTCGGCTCGCCCGCTGGAACAACTCTGCGGCACGGGTGCGATCTGCTGCGGTGCGGATACCTACTGCGGCGAGGAGCAGTGCGGCACGATCGGACGGTGCCAGTGCTGCTGGGTTACCGGCGGATCGCACGAATGCTGTCTCAACGCCTGCAATGTGAATAAGCCCAGCCACCCCTGCGACTGATCGGGCACGGAGCGTGCTATGCGATATTGGATCAGCCTGTCGGTGATCGGTTGCGTGGTGGCCGCCATCTGCGTGCTTGTATTGCGAGGGCGGGAGGGGATGCGTGTGGAGGTGGTTGGCGCACGGGCGTTCGCCCCACCTGACCCCATGGCGCAGGCCCGCAGAGTGGAGACCAGCCACGCGCGTGCAGCCGAACTCGTCGCGGCACCGCGGCTTGACTTGGCCTTGGGTGCGGCACCCACGGAAGATGTCAAACAGTTGCTGTCGGAGGCCTTGCGACAGGACGAGGCGGTGCTCAGTGAAGCGGCCCGGAGCAGCCTACTCGATGTCTTGGCAGGCGAGGCCTTGGTGCGGGCGAAGGGAGACGCGGACGCGTTCGTTGCGTGGGTGAAAGTGCACGGCGGCATCCCCGCCAAGTTTGACCCAGAGACGATGACGTGGAAGCGCATTGCGGAGCGCGGCCGCCACCTGCTCGGCCACCCGCCGGACCCGAGCACGCCTGAAGCAACGCTGCGAGCCATGGTGGCGGCCAGCATGAGTGGAAACAAGTCCCGTGTATCGGGCGTGGTGCGTGCTCCGACTGGAACGCTGATTTTCGTCTCACGCGTCGCCTCACCTGCCGAGGCGAACGATGTTCCCTTTGCTGGGCAGGAGGAGGCCGCCCGGTGGATTGTCTTTGGCGCAAGCGGCGCGTACTCGTTCCGAGCGCCGAGCGACGTACTTCAGCGCGTTATCGGGCGCGATGGGTCGGCGCTGGTGTGCCACTCCTTTCTCGGGCTCATCATGGAGGATGGCGGTCCGATGATCTGGCACAGTGTTTGGGTTTTTGACACTGCCACAAGCCAATGGTCGTGCATACGCAGCGGGCGACGGTCGCCAACCATCTATGACCTGTACGAATAGACATGCGGTGAGTGCGCGCCGAGCATTTACGCTGCTGGAGCTCGTTTTGAGCCTGGCCGTGGTAGCCGTGCTTTTGGCCCTGGTTGTGCCCGCAGTGGGCGCAGCGCGGCGCAGCGCGATTGCCACAAAGTGCCTGACGACGCTCGCAGGGATCGGGCGCGCTCAAACCGCCGTGGCGGCAGAGCGGCGCGATGCGTGGCCGAGCATGTTCGTTCGGGCGCGTGGGGCACACGCGGACATCGTGGCTGATGACACAACCGTGTGGGGTGTGGGCTGGTGGTCGCAGACCCGGCTCTGGCTGCCCCCGATCGCTACGGCCTTGGGCGGGCAGGACCACCGCGCCATCAGTGCGCAGGCTGTTTCGTGCCCGGCGGCCTACGCAGCGCAGCGATGGAGCGGCAGCGAGGGCTGCACCTTGTTTGACAAGACGCCACTGCGGGCAGCAGCGACAAGCTACTACCAGAGCGCGGCGCTGTTTTCTGCCCACGTGATGTGGGCCGACGGGTTTGCCAGATCATCCAAGGCAGCGATGAATCGTGCAGCCCGGCTCGCTCGCACGACCGACGCCACTTTCCCTTCGCTCAAGGTGAGCATGGCTGAGACCACTTCGTACCACGACTCCAACCGGTCGGCCGATGCACCGAACCCGGGGCGCCTCGTGTGCTTCTTTATGGATGTGCACGGCGAGTTGCGGGCACCTGATGCCAGGTTCAAGGGGCTTCCGTACGCCCGCGACTTGTTCGATTTCCCTCAAACCAGCCAAGTCCCTTTCTCGGCGGCGGCCAACGGGCTTGCCGGACGTGACTTCTGATCTCATTCGCGTGCGACCCAAGCCCGCGGACACCCTGCAACCGAAGGCTGCCAGAAGTACGCTGAAGAGCCTCATGCCGCCTTACCGTCGCGGAGGCCCCGCATGTCCGCATCGTCCTGAGCCATCCAGGCGTCCATCTGGGCTCGGGAGAACTGGCGGGGTGCAGGAAGGCGACCCGCCTGGGCGCGTAACCTCGCGGCCAAGAACAGGAGGATTTCCTGCTTCTCGGCTGGCGGAAGGGCGTCGAGCGCGGCTTCGATTTGGGCCAATGTGCTCATGGCAGCGGATCGTAGGGCGGAGTGTCGCGACCGCGACACTCCCGGCATGCGCCCGACGCCGGAGCGTCAGTTCAGTGACGGTTTCGCCGCGTCTTCGCGCATCCCCGCCAAGCCCTTGCGATAGGGGCCGTCGGTGGTGGCCGGGAGGCCGCCCGTGGCAGGCCCCTCCCTCACGGTCGGGGTTCGTTGCGTGCCGTCGCCGCTTTCCTTGATCTTCCCATCCGGCCCCACCTGGTCGATCTTCACGCTCACGCGGCGGCTCACGCCGCGCTCCTGCATGGTGACGCCGTACAACTGGTGGGCCGCGTGCATCGTCCGCTTGTGGTGCGTGATCACGATGAAGTGGCTTTCGTCGGTGAACTGGTCGAGCACGCGGCAGAAGCGGTCCACGTTGGCATCATCCAGCGCGGCATCCACCTCGTCGAGCACGCAGAAGCACGAGGGCTTGGAGCGGAAGATGCTCATGAGCAGCGCCACCGCCGTCATGCTCTTCTCACCGCCGGAGAGTTGGCTGATGCTGCGCGGCTCCTTGCCGGGGGGCTTGGCGATGATCTCGATGCCGCTCTCCAGCAGGTCGGTCTGGTCGGTCTCGACCCCATCCTTCACCAGAGGCATGAGGCGGATCTCGGCCTTGCCGCCGCCGAAGAGTTTGCGGAACATGCCGTCTTCACCGGCGAAGTGCCTCTGGATGTTGGCGAAGGTGGTCTCGAAGCGCAGGCGGCTGGCGTCGGCGAGTTGATCGATGAGCGCGATGAGCTGCCCGCGTGCGGCGTCGAGGTCGGCCACCTGCGCGGCGAGCGTCTCGTTGCGCCCGGCCAACTGACTCTCCTCCTCGATGGCCTCGTGGTTCACGTTGCCCAGGCTCTTGATCTGGTCGCGGAGCGCGGCGATGTCCTTGTCTGCCGCGGGGGCGTCGAAGTCGGCCTTGGGGAACAGGCCGCCCTCGGTCATGTCGCGGTGCACGGGGTACTCCGCGGCGAGGTTGAACGTGAGCTCCTGCTGGATGCGGTCTTCGAGCGTCTCGCGGCGCACCTCGATCTCGCGCCGGCTGGTTTCGAGGCTGTGCCAGTCGCGCTCCACGTGGCCGGCGTGCTCGCGGGAGAGCAGCACCTTCTCGCCCAGTTCGGTGGAGCTCGCGACGGCCGCGACCAACTGCTCGCGCACGCCCAGCCCCTCACGACGAGCCACCTCGGCCTTGGCCCCGGCGGCCTGGGCCTCCGACACGGCCGCGCGAGCGGCCTCTTCGTGCCCCGCGGCGAGGCGGTCTTGCCCTTCCACGGCCTGGCGCAGGTGGCCGGCGCGGCGACGGGTTTCATCGAGCGTGAACTCGGCGGTCTGCCGCTCGCGGCGCACCGCGCCCAACTGTTCACCGACGCGCCCGGCTTCGACCTTTGCGGCCGTCACGCTCTCGGCCAGTGCGTCCGCATCGGCCTGCATTTGGGCGAGCCGCTCCTCCACGCCCGTCGCGGCCTCGGCCTGCTCGGAGTAGAGCCGGTGCAGCCGCTCGGCCCGCAGCGAGGTCTCCTGGCGCGACACTTCCAAGGCCCCGGCCCGCGAGGCGAGCGAGGCGATCTCTTCGCCCACGCCGGCCCGCTCGCGCAGGGCCCGCGTGGCCTCCGCCGCGTGCTGCTCGGCCTTGAGTTCTTCGCCGGCGAGCAACCGACGCTCGTGTTCGAGTGCGGTGCGCACCGATGCGGACTCGTCGGCGAGGGCCGCGGCATCGACGTCGAGCGTGCGGAGGGCGGTGCGTGCCGCGTCGAGCCGCGCCGTCTCGGCAACCAGTTCGCCCTCGATCTCGCGCAGCTCGGTCTGACGCTGGAGCACGCCCGAGCCTTCATCGCCGCTCATGGGCCCGGCCACCAGCGAACCATCGGCCTCGATCACGGTGCCGTCGGCGGCAACAAAGCGCGGCCCGACGCCGGGTGCGAGGCCGTCGAGCACGCCCGAATCGACGAGCGCGGCGGCCGCGCCAGGGCTGGCCACCACGAAGGTGGCGCCGAGGAGCCGATCGAGCAGGCCGCCGATGTCGATGCCGTCGTGGACGGTGCGCGGGGCCCGCTGGCGCACCAGCGTTCGCACGCACACCAAGCCGGGCAGAGTGCCCGCGGGGGCGGCGTGGCTCGCGCTCGCGGCGATCTCGCGATCGGTCGCGGGGTCATTGGGGGGCAGGGCTGGGGCGGATTGACCATCGATGGGTCCGGGTACACCCGGCGCGACGTGAGCGTGCGTGTGGCGCACCACCGCCGGGAGGAATGCAACACGGCCCGTGAGACGGGCGAGTTCATCCGCGGAGGGGCCGTGAGCCGCGCCGCTCTGCGGAACGATGAGCGCGGCGAGCGCCGGGCCCAGCGCAGCCTCGACCACGCCGGCGTGCTGGGCCTCGACCTCAATGAGGTCGGAGAGCACGCCGCGCACGCAGGCGAAGGCCTCGCCCTTTTCGCGAAGGTCGAGAGCGTCTCGCACGGCTTGCGCCAGGCCCACGCGCGCCTGCACCATCTCGGCCAGCGTGGCGCGGCGGCCATCAAGCCTGGCGCAGCGCTGCTCGACTTCGGCAAGGGATTGTGCCGCGCTGGCACGGTCGCCCGCGAGCGACCCGGCGCGGCTGACGAGCGCGGCCAGGCGTTCTTCCAGTTGCGTCGCGTTTGACTGGTGGGCGTCACGCCGCGTGCTGGCGGCGCCGGCGGAGTCTCGCGCGGCAGCGGCGTGGCTGTCGAGGCCTTGGGCCTTGATCGTGAGCCGGCCGATCTGCTCGGCGAAGCCGTCGGCCTGCTGCTGGCCCTGCTCGACGGCGGCGATGAGCGCGGCACGGTCGCGATCGATGTTGGCGAGAGCAAGGCGCTTGGCGGTGAGTTCGGTGCGGAGGCTCGACAGGGTCTGGGCCAGCGCGGCACGACGCTCGGCACGCTCGGCCAGCTCGCGCTCGGCGTCGGCCAATCGCTCGGAGAGCGCGGCGACCTGATCGGTGAGGCTGCGCAGCGCGGTCTCGAGATCGCCGGAGGTGCGCTCGAGTTCGGCGAGGCGCTCCTGGTCGGCGGCGAGCTGGGTGCGGGCGGTGGCGGCGGCCTGGGCCTCCATGCGTGAGCGTTGCAGGGCCTGCTCCTGCGCGTGGCGTGCGGCCTGCTCGGCGGATTCGTGCGTGCGGACGAACTCACCCAGCTCGTGGCGGGCAACATCGGCCTGCTGCTTGGCGGCCTCGAACTCGGCGAGCGAGCGGTGGGCCTCGGCCCGGGTGCCTTCGAGCTCGGTGAGGCGGCTGGTGAGCCCGTCGAGCCGCTGGCGGAGGTCGTGGTATTGGTGGAGCGCCAGGCTCACGCGCAGGGTGGAATACTGCTGGTCGAGCGTCTTGAACTGGCGGGCCTTGGCGGCCTGACTCTTGATGATGCGCAGGCGGCGCTCGGCGCTGTCGAGCTGCTCGCGGGCGACGGCGAGGTTGGCCTGCGTGCGCTCCAGCTTGCGCTCGGCCTCCACCTTGCGGGCGCGGTACTTGGCGACGCCGGCGGCCTCCTCAAAGATCGAGCGCCGCTCCATAGGCGAGGCGAGCAGCATGGCATCGACCTTGCCCTGCTCGATGATGCAGTAGGCGTCGGCCCCCACGCCGGTGTCGAGGAAGAGGTCGCGGATGTCGCGCAGGCGGGCCCGCTTGCCGTTGATGAGGTACTCGCTGGTGCCGTCGCGGTGCAGGCGACGCTCGACATCCACCGTGTCGGTGTCGATGGGGAGCGAGCGGCGGCCGCGTGCCGAGGGATCGAGCACCGAGTCCGCCGCATCGGGCACGGGCGAGAGTCCAACAGCCGGTGGCTCCGCGGCCCGATCCACGGCGGGGGCGTCGTGCGCCGCGCTGTCTTCGACAGATCGCACAGGCACATCGGCGACCGACCCGTTGCCGCGTGCCGCGACGGGCGAGCCGAGCGCGGGGCGGCCGGCCACAACCGGGTTCTCAAACGTGAGCGTGACGCTGGCCATGCCCAGGGGCTTTCGCGCGGCGGAGCCGGCGAAGATGACGTCGATCATCTCGGTGCCGCGCAGCGACTTGCTGGACCGCTCGCCGAGCACCCACTTGACAGCGTCGACGACGTTGCTCTTGCCGCAGCCGTTGGGCCCGACAATGCCGGTGATGGATTCGTCGAAGGTGAACTCGGTCTTGTCGGCGAACGACTTGAAGCCCGAGAGGGTGAGTTTGGCGAGGCGCATCCTGCTATCGCTCCATCCCGCCTCCGGCGGGGCTGCCAGTCCGTTGGCTTGGCGGGGAGGGGGTGGGAGGAAGGGAAAACCCCGCCCGGCCGCGCAGACAAAGCCTGTCCAACGTCGGAGTATGGCGGGCAGGGGCTTGAATATCAAGCGGCGGGCATCGCCGGGGCGCGGAGCCGGCCGGGGACGCGGCCCTGTTTCATCTCTCTGTCCTCCCTCGCAAGCCCCCGGCACGCATGTGGGCGAGTCGGGGGTGAGGAAGGAAGGTCTGTTGGCTCAGGCGCTGCTGCCGTCGGCACGGCACCACGCGCTGCGGCCCATGGGTGTTTCGGCAGACGCGCCCGCAGGCGGCCACAAATAGAGCAGTTCCTGTTCAAGCGGAGCGTCGTGGGTAGCTCGGCACGCGGTGCCGAGGCCCGGCTCGGAGAGCCGGGGTACGCAGAGGCGATACAGCCAGGTCGAAACGGCTCCAGCCGGTTGCGGGCTGGACGCTGCCGGAACGAAGAACCCCGCGGAGACGGCTCCGCGGGGGTGGGTATGTACCGATCGAACTGCGGGGCGGGCTTACTTGGCCTTCTTCTCCTCGTGCTTGGCCTCGTGCTTCTCGCCCTTGGCGCCGGCATCGGCGCGCGTGTACTCGATCTCCATGGACTTCACATCCTTGCCGTCCACGACGTCAAAGAACTCGTCCTTCATCGAGTTCTCGCCGGTCCAGGTGCTCACCTGCTTCATCTTCTTCGTCTGCCCGCCGGGTTCGCGGCACTCGCCGCTCACGGTCAGCACCTTGCCGTCCTTGTCCACCTGGCCGGTCATCATCGTGATGCCCGTGGTCATGGTGTCGAACCAGACGGTCTCGAACCGCTTCTCGACGTTGTTGTACGCCGTGGTGCCGTGGCCCTGGAAGGGCTGGCCCATCATGGTGCTCTTGAAATCGAACGCGAGATACCGCCCCTCGAACACCATCTCGCTCTTCATCTCGCCAGCGCTGGCCTCGCCCATCTTGCCGGTCGCCGGGTCGGCCATCTTCACGGTCGCCTTCCAGTGGCCCGCGCCCTTGGCCAGCCACGCGTGCATGGGGCCCGGCTTGGCCGCGGCCTCGTACTGCTTCATCATCTCTTCCATGCTCGGAGCACCCTTGGCCTCGCCCCCCGCTGCGGGTTGCGTCGCCTTGGGCATCTCCTTGGGCTTGTCGGCCTTCTTGTCCTGGGCGAACAGAGGCGCGGCACACATGAGGCTCGTCCCGACCATCAAAGCGATCATCCGTTTCATAAAATGCTCCCGCCTGACGCGGTCGCGCCGCGCCGGTTCACCCCGACCCAACCCTTGAACCTGCCGCGGGCACGCTGCCCGGCGGACACCAACGATTATACACGGCAGGCTTATGTTCGGTTGCGGCGCGGGTACGCTTGTGCAAAACCGGCCGCAGGCCCCCCTGCCCCATTATCCTCCCCCCCCTCCCCCCCGCCCATGAAGCCCAGCGACAAGATTCCCGGCACGAACCTCTCCATGGAAACCGTTCAAGGGTCGGACGAGGCCCAGAGGGCTTTCACCAGCCGCGTGGCCGTAACCGCGGCGGTGCTCGCGGCGGTCGCCGCGATCGCGTCCATGCAGTCGGGCAGCCACCTGAACCAGTCCATGCTGGAGCAGATTCAGGCCAGCGACCAGTGGAACTTCTATCAGGCCAAGGGGATCAAGCGCGGGCTGCTGCAGAGCAAGGTGGACACCGCCGCGCTGCTGGCGAAGGCCGCGTCGCCCGCTGATGTGGCGGACCTGGACCGGTACAAGAAGGAACAGGACGAGATCAAGGGCGTGGCCGAGGGCCACCAGCACGCAGCGACGCGCCACCGGGGCCAGCACGAGCTGCTCTCGTACGCCGCGACCGGGGCGCAGGTGGCTATTGCGCTGTGCGCGGTGGCGCTTCTCACCAAGCGGGCGTGGGCGTGGGGGCTGGCGAGTCTGACCGGCGCGGCGAGTGGCGTGATGCTGGCCAAGGGCATGGACGGTGGGTGAACCGGCCCGACCGGCCGACATCGCGTCACCCGACCCGGAGGGGCCGGCGGATGCCGCGCTGGTGGCTCTCAAGGTGGTGCCGGGCAGCAGAAGCAACGAGATTGTCGGGCGCTATGCCTCACCGCTGGGGCCGCGGCTGAAGGTGAAGGTGAGCGCGCCGCCCGAAGATGGGCGGGCCAACGCGGCGGTGTGCGAGCTGCTGTCGCAAGCGCTGGGTGTTCCCGCCAAGTGCATCTCGATCGTGCGCGGGCATGGGCACGCGGAGAAGGTGGCACGCGTGCGGGGCGCGACGCCCACGGCCATCAACGCTCGGTGGTAGCGAGGGTCCACATCCGCACGCACGCACGCTCAAACGCGCGGGCCATGGCGGGCCCATCGCAGAGTGGCGAGGTGTGCACGCGCTCTCGCAGGGTGGCGCGATACGCCGCGATGCGGGCGGTGTCGCTCGCCAACTCCACGGCCAGCCTCACGTACTCGTCCGCCTCGTGCGCGAGCAGCTCGGGAACCCCGACGGTGGTGAGCAGGCTGGCGCCGACGCGGCCCGCGTGGGTGCTGCCGCGCATGCCCACCACGGGCACGCCCATCCAGAGGGCCTCGCAGGTGGTGGTGGTGCCGTTGTAGGGGAGCGAGTCGAGGGCGATGTCGGCCCGCTGGTAGTGCTGCAGGTGGTGGGAGAGCGAGGGCGCCCAGCCGATGAGTTCGACGCGCGCGGGATCGATGCCCGCCTCAGTGATCCAGCCGCGCGTCATCTCCATCACGCCTGCGCACGACAGGCCGCGGTGCTTGATGAGCAGGCGCGAGCGCGGCACGCCCGCGAGCACGCGGCCCCAGAGAGCGAACAAGCGCGCGTTGAGTTTCTGGCCTGCGTTGCAACTGATGAAGGTGATGTGCCCGTTCGCCGCGCACGGTGCGGGGCCTGGCTCTGGGGCATCGTTGGGCGGTGAATAGCACAGGAAGCAGCGATCGAGCCGCACGTACCGCTCGGTGGCGGGGCCGCACGGGTCGGTGCTGGCCTCAGGATCGTGGCCATCGCTGCGCGGACAAGATGTCCGCCCCACCAGGACAGGGTCGGTGTGTGCATCCACCAGCCGACAGTCCATCTCCGGCAGCCCGGTGGTGTTGGGGTAGCCGAGGTAGTTGGCCTGCACGGGCGCGGGGCGGCGGCGAAAGACCGAGAGGCGCGTGCCGTCGGTGTGGCCGGAGAGATCAAAGAGAATGTCGATGCGGTCGTCCTTGATCTTCTGTGCGAGGCGCTCGTCGGAGACTCCGAGGCAGTCGAACCAGCCACCCCCCCCACCCGAGACGAGCGGCCGCAGCACGTCGCTCACACCGTCGCGCGTGCCGTTGAAGTAGGCGAAGGGCGCGAACAGCGATTTATCCAAGTGCTGCACGATGCTGATGATGAACCACGCCACCGCGTGGCCGCGGAAGTCGGCGGACACAAAGCCGATGCGCAGTGGCCGCGCCGGGCCGTGGGGACGAGCATCCGCGGGCCGGGGGCGCGGCAGGGCAGCCCCTCCCGGCTGTGCGCCCGCCAGCCATTGGCAGATGCGCACGTGCTCGGAGCGGACCTCGTGGTCGCTCAGGTCCGCGTCGTAGTTGAGCGTGCCCAGGTAGTTCGAGACGAGGCTGGGCTTGTGGGGCGCACTCAAAAGCGCGAACTTCAGCAGTTGCGTCGCCTCTTTCACCTGGCCCGCGGCGGTGAGCGAGGCGCCCAGATTCGCAGCCGCGGCGGGGTCGTGCGGGGCCACCTCGCGGGCGCGGCGGCTCACCGCGATCGCACCGTCGATCTCGCTGAGCGAGTAGAGCGTGGGCCCGAGGCCCAGCAGGGCTTCCATGCCGTCGGGCACGATCTTGAGCGCGGCCTCGAAGTGGCGCTTGGCATCGGCAAACCGGCCGGAGAAGAGGCAGAGGTTGCCGTAGTTGCCCAGGAGGGAATAGTCGGTCGGGTACGCCGCCAGGCCGCGCTTGAAGAGAAACTCGGCCTGATCGAAGCGGCCCAGTTGCGTGAGCACGGCGCCGAGCAGGCTCGTGGCGTCGGGGTCGCTGGGCTGGCGGGCGAGTTGGCGGCGGAGGGTGTTTTCGGCCAAATCCAAGCGGCCGGACTGCATTTGTTGGACGGCGGCTTGGAAGGCGGGAGAGGGCACGGGGGAGGAGGATAGTGGTGGCGGGTCGCGACGGCAGGCTGCTCCGTCGCGAGACTGACGCGCCCCGTCAACGCTCAGCGAGACGAGCACGGTACGGCACGCTGTCCCAAAGCCTCAGCGTGTGGTCGTCCGACGACGTGACGATGCGCGTGCCATCGGCGCTGAACACGGCAGAGTACACGCGGCTGGTGTGTCCGCGAAGCACCGCCAGTTCTCGCCCTTGGCTCGCATCCCAGACGCGCGCCGTCTTGTCGGCCGAGGCCGAGACGAGTCGGGTGCCGTCGGGGCTGAACGCGACGGAATAGACGCCGTCCTCGTGCCCGCGGAGCGTGGCCAGACGCTCACCCGAGGCCGCATCCCAGAGCATGACGGTGTTGTCGAGCGCCCGCGACCACAGTGGTCCACCGGCCGCGGTGGCGATACGCGTGCCGTCGGGGCTGAAAGCGGCGGCGATGACACCATCGGTGTGGCCGCGCAGGACCAGCAACTCCTTGCCGCTCAGGGCATCCCACACCCGAGCCGTCGTGTCACCGGAGGTGGTCGCAAGCCGTGCTCCATCGGGGCTGAAGGCAGCGCGGCACAGGCCCTCCCCGTGCCCGCGGAATACAACCAGTTCGTTGCCCGTAGCCGCGTCCCACAGGCGGGCGGTCTTGTCTGCGGATGACGTGGCGATCCGTGTGCCGTCGGGGCTGAACAGGGCGTGAACGAGTCCCTCGCTGTGTCCGCGCAGCACCAACAAGCCGGAGCCGTCGCGTGAGCTCCAGACGCGCGCGGTGCCGTCGGCGGAGGCGGTGACCACGCGCGTGCCGTCGGGGCTGAAGGCCGCGCCAAAGACGCGGTCTTCGTGCCCGCGGAGAACGAGCCGTGCCTGACCAGTTTTCACGCTCCAGATGCGAGCGGTCTTGTCCTGGGAAGCTGAGACCACTTGCGTTCCATCGGGGCTGAATACGGCGGAAAAGACCTGGTCGTCGTGGCCTCGCATCATGGCGGGTGCGGACTTGGCGTCCACCTGCCAGACGCGGGCGGTCCAATCATCTGACATCGTCAACACATGCGTGCCGGTCGGATCGAAGACCGCGAGATCCACCTCGCGCTCGTGGCCGCGGAGAAGCGCCACCTCGACCCCGTCGCGGGCATCCCAGACCCGCGCACTGGTATCGCCCGACGCTGTGACCACCCGCGTCCCGTCAGGGCTGAAGGCCACGGAGTGAACCACCGCTGTGTGGCCCCGCAGCACGACCTTCTGGTCTCCTGTAGCAGCGTCCCAGACGCGTGCGGTGTGGTCGTCCGAGGCCGTGGCCACGCGCGTGCCGTCGGGGCTGAAGGCCGCGGCGTTCACCGATGCCTGGTGGCCACTCATGATGACGATTTGCCCGCCAGTGGCGGCATCCCAGACGCGGGCGGACTCGTCTTCCGATGCGGTGACGATCCGTGTGCCGTCGGGGCTGAAACTGGCGGAGATGATCTTGGCGGTGTGGCCGCGCATGATTGCCAGAGCCCTGCCGGTGGCCGTGTCCCACGTGCGTGCGGTCTTGTCCGAGACTTGGTCGAAGATGCCGCACGACGCGGTGACGATGCGTGTGCCGTCTGGGCTGAACGCGACCGAGGAAACCACCCCCTCGTGGCCGGTCAGAACCGCCAACTCCCTCCCATCCATGGCGGCCCATACACGCGCCGTGGTGTCCACCGAAGCGGTGGCGAGCCGCGTGCCGTCGGGGCTGAAGGCCACGGCGTAGATCCAACTCGTGTGTCCACGAAGCACGGCCCTCTCCTTGCCGGACTGGGCATCCCAAATACGCGCCGTCTGATCGGTGGATGCCGTGACGACGAGCGCACCATCCGGGCTGAATGCGGCGGACGTGACGCTGTCCTTGTGTCCGCGCATCACCGCGATCTCGCGGCCGGCACGGGCATCCCAGACGCGCGCGGTACCGTCCCGGGATGCGGTGAGCACCTGGGTGCCGGCAGCGTTGTAGACCGCGGACTCCAGCCTCTCGCCATGCCCGCGCATGACGGCCAGGCTTGAGTCGGATCGAGCATCCAGCCACCGCCACTCCCACCCCCGCGAAGACTCGGGGCACGCGTCGAGTCGAGCACGCACGCGGACGGGTTCGCCGGCTGTGAGCGACGCATCCGCGGCGATGAGGTTAGCTCCGTAGGCCTCCGATTCGGCACTCCGGCGTGCCGCGTTCGCTTCGATCGTCTTGGACTCGGCCACGTTCTTGGCTGCGGACTCGGACTCCGCGAGACGGCGCTGCTCGGCTTCGGCGCGCCGGGCAACGTCGCGCTCATCGGCCGCCACACGCGCCTGCCAGAGCGTGCCCGCGAGACCGGCCAGCAACACCAGCAGCAATGCAGAGGCCGCAAAGACGGACCTGCGGTTGCGGCGCAGGAACTTGCGAGCGCGGTACAGCGTGCCCGGTGGCGCGGCGACCACGGCCTGGCCCGTGCGGTAGCGGGCGATGTCGTCGCCCAGGCCGCTGGCGGTTTCGTAGCGGCGGGCGCGATCCTTGTCGAGCGCCTTCATCACGATCCAGTCGAGCTCGCCGCGCACGAGGGGGCCGAGGCGGGCGGGCTCCACCTGGCGGTGCGCGGCGACGGCCGAGAGCGTGGCGGAGGATTGGTTGATGCGTGCCGAGGGTGCGGGCGGCTCGACCTCGCGGATGATGCGCTGAATCTCCGCGTACGCGGCGGAGCGCAGGCGGGCCGAGTCGAAGGGTGTGCTGCCGGTGAGCAGTTCGTAGAGGAGCACCCCGAGTGAGTAGACATCGGTGCGGGTGTCGATGTCGAGCGAGCCCTCGGCCTGCTCGGGGCTCATGTACTCGAGTGTGCCGATGAGCTGGTTGTGCTGGGTGAAGAGGGTCTTCTCGGTGAGCTTGCTGGTGGTGGCCTTGGCGATGCCGAAGTCGATGACCTTGGCACTGGGGCGACCGTCCTGCGTGCTCACGAGGATGTTGCTGGGCTTCACATCGCGATGGATGATGCCCTTGGTGTGGGCGTGCTGAACGGCGCTAGCGACCTGCGCGAAGAGTTCGAGGCGCTGGTCGATCGAGAGGCTGTGGCGGTCGCAGTAGGCCGTGACGGGCTCGCCCTTGACCAGGTCCATCACGAAGAAGGGGCGGCCGGAGTCGGTGGCGCCCGCATCGAGCACGCGCGCGATGTGCGGGTGGTCCATCATCGCCAGGGCCTGGCGCTCGGCCTCGAAGCGGGCGATCACCTGGCGCGTGTCCATGCCGAGCTTGATGACCTTGAGGGCGACCTTGCGGAGAACGGGCTTCTCCTGCTCGGCCATGTAGACCGAGCCGAACCCGCCCTCGCCGATGAGTTGGAGGAGCTTGTACGGCCCGATGCGGGTGCCAAGAACCTCGGGCATGGCCGGGGCATTGTCGGTCGTGGTCGCGTAGGGGCCTGCGCCCTCGGTGGCGGCGGAGTGGCGGGTGCCGACGGGGCCGATCGAGGAACCGGGGAGCGGCTGGTCGGGAGTTGCGTGTCCTTCGTGAGCGGTCATGGGTGTGCTCCGAACGGGACGGGTTTGACGGGCAGAACGGAACCTCTACTAGATACAACCGGAAATCCACCCGAATGGAACGGGGAATCGGCGCGGCGTGGGCCTGGGTAACGGGTGCCCGCGGAAGGGCGGCTCGGGCCGGTGGCGCTTCGGGTTGGCCGTGGGAGCATAACCAACACCGAACTGCGGGCGAGAAAGCGCCCGTTCACGGTGCCGGGTGCTGCGCCAACGCGGGGCCGCTCGCTGAAACGCGTTGCCGCGCTTCCCAACAACCCAACAGACGCACCATGGAAACCTTCTCCGCCATCTGCCTGGGCCTTGCACTCGCCGCCGCGTGCGGAATGCGCGTGTTTCTGCCGCTCTTGGCGCTCTCTGCGGGCATGAGGTTGGGCGTGGTAACGCCCGGCGACAGCTTCGCGTGGGTGGGGCACACGCCGGTGCTGGTGGGCCTGGGCGTGGCCGCGACGCTGGAGGTGCTGGGCTACTTCATTCCGTGGGTGGATCACGCGCTGGATGTGGTGGCCACGCCGCTGGCGGCCGTGGCCGGAACACTCGCCGCGGCGACGCAGCTCGTGGGCGCTGAGCACATTGACCCGATGCTGGGCTGGGCGGGCTCGGTGCTGGGCGGCGGCGGACTGGCGCTGGTTACGCAGGGCGCCACGGTGCTGACACGCACGGCCTCGACGGCGACCACCGCGGGCCTGGCGAACCCGGTCGTCGCCGCGGCGGAGACCACGGGCGCACTCACGCTGAGCGTTGCGGCCGTCGTGCTGCCGATCGCGGGCGTGCTGATGGTGGGCGTGGCGGGCTATCTGGCGTGGCGCTGGGTGAAGGTGTGGAAGGCGTCGAGGGCGAGGTAACTGAACGAACACGATCATCGACGCGCAGCCGTCGATGATCGTGGCACGTGAAGAGTCGCGGCACAGCCCGGTGCCTGCGGACTACTTCTTTTTCTTGCCGAAGAGGTCGATCACGTTATTGATGATCTTCTCGGGCTGCTTTTGGAGGTTCTTGCCGAACTCCTTGAAGAAGAGCTCGAAGTCGGGGTAGATGCGCGGGTTGTCCATCGGGCCTTTGGCGCGGATGGGGATCATGGTGGCCTCGGTGAGAAGGTTGGGCATGGCCTTGCCGAAGGCACCGCCGGCCTCGCCCGAGAGGCGGCCCAGGAGCGCCTTGCTGGCGGCGACGGTGGGGATGTAAGTGACCACATCCACCTCGTTGCGGACCAGGTCCACCGTGCCGCGCGTGCTGAGCACGAACTGGCGGATGGGGATGTCGAACCGGTCGTAGGTCGCCACGCCGTTGTGCACGGCGATGGTGAAGGGCAGGATGGGCTTCTGCGGCTCGTTGCCCGCGCTGAACACGGTCTGGTCGAGGAACTCGCCCAGCGCTTCCTTGAACGTGTACTGGATCAGGCCCAGGTCCACCACGATGTCGCCGTTGAGGTTCTCCATGCGGCCGTCGACCGGGGCGCGCAGGTTGCTGCTGGTGATGGCGACGGGCTTGTTGTCGCCCGCGGACGCTGCGCCCGCGGCGGTGCCCGCGTTCTTTGAGATGCTGGCGAAGAGCGGCAGGGCCTTCATGATGCTCGTGGTGGACTCGTACTTGAAGCTCACGAGCGCGACGTTGAGGGGCGCCTTCGCCCCCGCGCCGCCCACATCGAGCACGGCATCGCGGATGGGGCCGCCCACTGCAAAGTGGGCCTGCTCGCGGCCGGGTGCGTTGCCGACGCCCGCCTGGCGCGAGTCCATGCGCACATCCACCGAGCCGCCCGCGTACGACGCGTCAACGGCTTTCACGTTCAGGTCCACCTCCACGCCGAGCGTCTGCACGAGCTGCCCGTTGCGACCGGCGAGGGCATCGACCACGGCGGTCGGGAACTTGGCGGCCTGGACCGTGAGGTTCACGGTCGCGTTACGCGGCTCGAGGATGCCGTTCTCGTAGGCGAGCTTGCTGATGGAGCCTTTGGCGGTAACAGGCTGGCCGCGCGTGCCCTTGGCCTCTCCCGCGTCCACCGTGGCCACGCTCGCGTCGAAGGCGATGCTGGCATCGGGCGAGGCCTTGACCGCCGCCTTCACCTCGTTGAGCGTGGCGGGGCGGGGCGGGCCGGCGGCCTGCACCAGGAGCAGGTCCACGCGCGGCAAGGCAAGATCAGCGTCCAACGCAAAGACGCCGGGCTTGAGCGGGCCGGAGACGGCCAACCCGCCGCGCGACTCGCTGACCGCCACGGCCAAGGCCCGCAGGTTGGCCGAGAGGTTGACGGGCGCGGCAAAACGCATGGTGGCGGGGATCGGCTTGCCGTCTTTGTCCTTGCCGCTGAGCAGGTAGCGCTCGGCCCACACGGGGTCGATGGTCCACTGCACGCTCGTGGGCTTGGCCAGAGCGATCCGCGTCGGGTCGGATGCGAACTCGAGCGGCCCGGTCTTGAGGCGCGGCGAGGTGATGTTGGCCACGACCGTGAGCGGCTTGTCGGCGCCGCCGGTGCGCTGGGCGGTGATGGCGACGGCGGCGCGCTCGCCCAGCGCGCCGCTGGCGAGGCCGGGCTGACCGAGCACCCCGTCGAGCGCGGCGGTGTTCACCTGCGTGAGGTTGAACGCGACATCCACCGTAGACAGGTCCGCCGCGGCGGTGGCCTTGAGGTCGAGCTCCGCCACGCCGGTGCGTTCATCGAGCAGCAGCGAGGCCTTGCCCGTAGCGGTGAGTTTCTGGGTGGAGGTCGGCGCGCCGGGAGTCGGCGCTGCCAGCATCGCGAGCGGCACGCCCGCGACCAGCGAGAAGTCTTTCATGCCGCCGGCGAGCAGCTTGTCGCCCACCGGCACGTGGCTGACGGCGAAGGTGCCCGGGATGCTGACCTTGGCATTGAGCGTTCCCCCACTGCCGCCCGCCGCGGCGAACTGCGGCTGCACCGAGTTGCCAACGACCTTGATGGGAATGGTCACCGGCTCCACGCTCACGAGCACCTTGGCCGGGCCGTTGACGCGGATGTTGGCGAGATTGTTCGCCGGCGCTGCGCCGGGCGCACCGGCTGTGGGCGGCGGCGCGGCCATGCGCGCCAGCGTCGTGAAGGTCTCGGGTCGCAGGGTGGCATCCGCGTTCAAGGCGCGCACGCGCAGCTCGGTGGCGTTGAGATCGACCACGACGCCGGCGTTGACGCCGGTGCCGGTGAGCGTGGCCTCCACCAGTTGGCGGCCGGGGTCGGCGGGCGTGGCGGAGCCCTTCTGCGGCTGGTCGAAGAGGACCGCGGCGTTGACGGTGTCGCCGAGGATGCCGCGGGTGAGTTCGGCCCGGTTGGCGGGCTGAATGATGCCGACGAGCGTGGCGGGCGCGTTGCCCAGCAACACCTGGCCGCTGAGCCGCACGGTTTGGATGCCCGGCACCCACGCGCCCGGCCGAGCCACGCCGCTGCCCATCGCGGCATCAAGCCCCGCCACCTGCAGGGTGCCCGCAAGGTCGAAGGGGCGTACCCCGTGGGCCAGTTTGCCCTTGAGGTTCACGATCGGGGCCGTGCCGGGCTTGGCCGCAAGGTCAATCGCGATGTCGTCGAGCTTGATCGGGTCGGGGGAGGTCCCCATCCACACGGCGAGGTTGCTCACACGGGCACGCACGGTCGCACTGGCCTTGGACACATCCAGCGGCAGCGCGGCACCGGTCTTGGCATCCTTGCCGGGCAGGGGCACGGTCAGGTCGGTGATGCTGGCCTCGATCGCGCCAACGCCGCCGACCCGCGTGATGAACGGCTGGGCCGCGTCGGTGCCCTTTGCCGCGGGCACTGGCGCAAGCACCCGTCCCACCACGCCCGCGGACGATTGCACGCTCAGCGTGATCGGGCCGCCGGCGGTGGTGAGCAGGCCGTCTTTGAGCATGAGCGGCGCGTTCACCTTCACGTTGCGGCTTTCCACGGTCGCGTCGAGCCGCGCAGCACCGCCCTCCATGGTCTGCACCAGGGCCTTGGCGTCCAGCGTGGGGCCGACGTCGGTGTTGAGATCAATCGGCAGTTTCAGCCCGGCCACGATGGGCTGCACGAGCGCCATGGAGACGCCCTGCGCGCTCACGTTGGCGTTGATGTTGCCCGGAAGGCGCGAGCGTCCGGTGCCGCCCCCCCCCGCGCCGGGGCGCAGGGCGAGGATGCGGCCCTGATCGTCCAGCAGCCCCGCGGCCGACGCGGCCACGTTGATCGCCCCCGCGCTCTGCCCGCCGAGCGTCGCGGTGGTGGCCAGCTTGATCTCCAGGGTCTTGGCAAAGTCCGGCGAGGCAAGGGTGGCTTTGAGCGGCGCGACACTGAACGCCTGCGGCGCGCCCGAGGCGCCGCCCGCCTCGCCGGGCACCACCAGCGTGCCAGCGATGGGGGTGGTGCCGAGGGTGAGGCCGATGGATGCGCCGCGATAATCGGTGTCGGCGATCTGGGTCTTGGGCACGGGCAGCACAAGGGCATCGATGGTGCCCTCGAGGCCGGGCCACTGGTCCATGGTCATGCTTGCCGCGCCGAGGGCATCGCGCACGGCGGGGAGCGCGGCGGCGAACTTGGTCGAACGCACGGCGAACTGGCCGGGCTTTTCCAGCCTCAGCACGCCGCCGTCAAACTTGAGGGCCATCGCGGCCGAGATGTTGGGGGCATCGACCACGAGGTTGGCCGTGCCCGCCGCGGCGGTGCCCGCGGCACGCACGTTGAGCGAAACGCTGGGCCCAAGCGCCCCCGCCAGAAGGCCCTTCTGACCCGCAAGGGCGTCGATCAGGTCGGAGGGGAGGCCCGCGAGGTCAATATCGGCGTTCACCTTGGCGGCCTGGCGCGTGAGGTTGCCCTTGGCATCGCAGAACCCGTCGGCCTTCACGCTCACCTTGATGGCGCCGCCGGGCTTGCCGGCGTCGGTCACCGCCGCGGCCAGGTCGATGGCGACCGCGCCGGGCGCAACCGTGCTCACGCTGGCCGTGCCCTTGAGGCCCTTGATTGCGGTCTCGCGTCCGCCGACGGCCTTGCCCGCGGCGTCTACCTCGGTGTAGGTGATGTCCAGCGCATCGATCGCGAGCGCGGCTTGATAACCGATGGGCAGCACGGCCCCCTGGGCCGGCGCGGCCGGCCCACCCCCGGCGCCAGCCGAGAGGCCCACGGCCACGGGCGCGAGCGCCTGTTGCAGGTTGGTGCTGCCGTCGGGGTGGCGAACGAGGTCGAAGGCCCCGGAGACCGAGGTGGTGCCCAGGTTGGTGCCCAACAGGCCCAACAGCCCCACGCCGGCCTTCACGGTGATCTTGCCGATGGGCTTGCCGCTCGGGTCGGCGATCTCGATAGGCCCGATCGTTTGCGGGCCGCCCCACGAGAGGCTCGCGCCCCCGACGGCGACGCGCCCCTGGAACTGGCGCGACATCGAGCGCTGGATGATGCCGGGCGCCAGGCGCGACGCGATGCCCGGCGCGGCCGCGACGACGACCACGATAAGCACGGCCACCACGGCCGCGCCGACGACGAGCTTCTTCTTCCAGCCGCGCGAGCGTGGGCGGGAGAGATCAGGACCACCGAGCAGGGCTTCGCGCTCGGACCGTGTGGAATCGCCGCTGGCCATGTGAACACCGCCTCCGTGCGGTCGGCGAGCCCGGGCGCACACCGACCGCGTCGATTATTCGCTTCGCAGGGGACGAGCGATTGGACGAAGATTCCGGGCTTGTCCGAGCCGCGGAGCCTGCTGGTGAGGCCCGTGGCGCACAGGGGGCCGCCTTACATCTTGTCGGGCTTGCTGATCTGCCACTCTTCGAGTTCGACGGGCGCTTGGCGGCCGAAGATGGTGACCAGCACGCGCACAAGGCCCTTGTCGGGGAGGAGTTCGTCCACCGTGCCCTCGTAGCCCTGGAAGGGGCCTTCTTTGATGGTGACCTGCTCACCCTTCTCGAAGACGAGCTTGACCTGGGGCTGATCTTCGGGCTTGAGGCTGGCCGCGAGCATCTTCTCGATCTCGTGGGTCTTCATGGCGGTGGGGCGGCCCTTGGTGCCCACGAAGTCGCCCACGCCGGAGGTCTCTTTGATGAGGAAGAAGACGTCCTGGGGGATGCGGCCGTCGTCTTCGAGCTTCATCTCGACGAAGACGTAGCCGGGGTAGAGCTTGGTCTCGGTGATGCGCTGCTTGCCGGCCTTGACGGTCTTGGTTTTTTCGGTGGGGACAAGGATGCGGCCCACGAGGTGGTCCATGCGCTCGATCTGCACCTTGCGGAGGAGCGTGTCGCGCACGCTCGACTCCTTGTTGCTGGCCACGCGGAGCACGAACCAGTTCATGCCCGCGCGCACCATCGGGTCGCCGGGGTGAAACTCGGCGTTGGCCAGGGCGGCGGAGACTTTGGTCTCGACCTTGGGCTCGGGCACCGCGACCGCGGGAGCAGCCGGGGCGGAAGGGGCGGGGGGGGCGGCGGGGGTTTCTTGCTCGTTGCTCATGGCGCGATTCTCCGCGGTGGTGGGCTCGTGCCCAAAGGCGCGGCTCACTTGGCCAGCACACCGATGGCCTGGAACAGGGTCTTGAAGATGAAGTCGAACGAGAACAGCGACGCCGAGATGAGGAAGCAGGCGCCGATCACGACGATCGTCGAGCCGCGGATCTCACGGAAGGTGGACCAGTTCACCTTCTTCATCTCGAAGTCGGTGGCGATGAGGAAATCGACCGTGCGCGCCCGCATACCCGCCAGCCAGTACGCCAGCACGGCCCCCGCGATGATCGCCACCGACGCGAGGCCGCCCTTGATGTAGAGCGGCTCGACCGCGGGGATGGCGGTGGCGCTGCGGACCACGGCCTCGAGGCCGCCCGCGGCCTTGACGGCCACGGCCTCGCTCACGTCGCGGGCCTTGCCTTCCTTGTCGGTGGACATCTGCACCTGCGACACGACGACGGCCTGCTCGGCGGGGCGGTAGGCCTTCACCACGGCGGTGCCGATCACGGGCTGCGTGCTCACGCGGTCGGCGGGGCCGATCAGGTCGAGCGTCCGACCCGGGGCGGGCTCGCCGCCCGCCGAGCGCAGACCCAGCGTGTACCCGGCCCTGGGCAGCTTGGCGGCGAGCAGGTCGCCCTGCGTCCACAGCCACCCGGCGGTGGCGACGGTGAGCAGACCGACCAGGCACGCCGTCATGACGCGCACCCAGTAGCCCTGACCTGGTTTGTAAAGTCCGAGTGCCATGGGAGGTGACGGGGGAGAGGTGACAGCAGAGAGGTGGCAGGGGACAGAGGAAAAACGGACGCGAGACGCCGAACTTCAGACGCGGGGGCCTGGCACTGGCCACCAGTGCCCAGTGCCTGATGCCCAGCGCGTTCTGGGTTCCAAGCACGCCGGGAGGGAATCGAACCCGCAACCTGCGGATTTGGAATCCGCTGCTCTGCCAATTGAGCTACCGGCGTGTCGAAGGGGACAGGTGTCGGGTGTCAGGTGCCAGCCAGAGTCGGTCCGGCTGTCCCCTGTCACCTCGCACCTGTTCACTTCCTCTTGATCTTGTGCAGTGTGTGCTTGCGCACGCGCGGCGAGTACTTCTTGAAGCCTTCCTTGACCTTCTCACCGATGCCGCCCTTGGTGAGAATCTGGGTGCGATAGTTCAGGTCGCCCGTCTCGGTGCACTGAAGCCAGACGTATTCGCGTGCCGCTGCTTTGCCCTTGGCCATGACGTGTCTCCGATCCCTTTGTGTGTGCAAGCGGTGGTGTGCCGCGTGCCCGATGCTTCTACCGGCGGTGGACCGGTCAAGCGACCCGACCCCCGCCCTTTGACAAAGCCGGCCCGTTGGTACGAACCAACGGGCCGGTGAGTTGCTCACTTGATCGCACGCCCCGTCCTGCCTTACGCGGTCTTCGGCTCTCAGATCGAGCCTCCATCCCGCCGGACGCCAACGTGCTGATTATCCCTTGCACCAGTGCCTGATGTCGCAGAGTCGCCGTGGCGACCCCAGTGCCCAGTGCCCTTTTCTCAGGCGATGATCTCGGTGACGACGCCCGAGCCCACGGTGCGGCCGCCCTCGCGGACGGCGAAGCGCAGGCCCTTCTCCATGGCGACGGGCTTGTCGATGAGGTCCACCTCGAAGGTGATGTTGTCGCCCGGCATGCACATCTCGACGCCGTCGGGCAGCTTGATGGAGCCCGTCACGTCGGTGGTGCGGAAGTAGAACTGGGGCTTGTAGCCGCTGAAGAACGGGGTGTGCCGGCCGCCCTCTTCCTTGGACAAGATATAGACCTCGCCCTTGAACTTGGTGTGCGGCTTGATGGAGCCGGGCTTGCAGATGACCTGCCCGCGCTCGATCCCGTCCTTTTCGATGCCGCGGAGGAGCGCACCGACGTTGTCGCCGGCCTCGGCCTGATCGAGGGTCTTCTGGAACATCTCGACACCAGTGACGATGGTCTTGGTGTTTTCCTTGCGGATGCCGACGATCTCGACTTCGTCGCCGACCTTGAGCACGCCGCGCTCGACGCGGCCGGTGGCCACGGTGCCGCGGCCCTTGATCGAGAAGACGTCCTCCACGCTCATCAGCACGGGCTTGTCCTTCTCACGGACCGGCTCGGGGATGAACGTGTCGATGGCCTCGAAGAGCTCATCGATGGGCTTGCAGATCTTGTCGTC
>JAUMHO010061564.1:0-24737 GCA_032360965.1 Ulva armoricana
GTAGGGGGATTGGCGAATAGAGCCAGGAGAGGGGCTGAGGAGGTAGAGCTGTCCAGCACGGAGGGGGCGAGGGAACATCCTGGCACGGAGGTGGCGGTTGTGGAGGCCAGTCCTTGCATAGCCCTGCGGAAGAAGAAGCCCCCTTGCAGGAGGCAACTCACAACGCAAGGCCGTCGGCAAGGCAAGGCTTGCCTTTGTGTGTGTAGCGGCTGGCCTCGACCTGTAACTACATATAGTCTTGTGGTCTACAGTATGGCTACCGTACAGTATGGCTACCGGGATCCGCGGGACGCTGACCGCTGGACCGCTTGCGACCTTAGCCAGTTGAATGTTGTATGGCTTGGCTCTGTCCTTTATAATCTAGACGCCCACAGAGAACGGTACGAGCCGCCCGTTGTCCATGGGTATAGAGGCGTTCGTCGTGGCCTTCTGAGTACTTCATCAAAATGCGTTCGTCACCGCGACGAGAGCAGCCGCTCCGTGTTGCAGAGAGCCTGCACACGCGCTACAAAAAGACCATATTGTGCATTGTATGTATGGCACTTGTGACAATCGCTCTCAGTGCACTGCCAATCGTGATCAAGGACCTGGATGCTACACAAGTCCCACTGCGCAAAGTCCTGTCATATGAAAGCAACATTGTCCTGATGGAGTCCAGTATTGGATTAGGAAATAGCTTTTCAAAGCAATTGTCGTGCCAGAAACAGTCGATGCTGCGGCACGTCATCATACTGGCACACAACGGTGTGCTCTCCAGAGCAGATGTTCCGCAAACGAATGACCCGGCAGCCCTCCTGCGTGGCTATGAGTGATTCATGACCTATACTCTGGACACTTGCAAATCAGCCTCTTGCAAATCAGTAGTTGTTAGCCATGCTGCAATCGTGGCCAGGCTCTTCACGAGGATGTGGTTCAGACACCATGCATTTGCAGGAGCAACAACGTCGGAAAAGTGGTTTGCACATGAGGGGCCTTACGCATGGGGCCCGCAGCTCATGCCTGGTGCATTGACAATGTCTGGACTATATCAGGCATGTCGCTCGCTGGCATGAACACATCAACGCTGTATAATCCCACAGCCCCATGATCTTTCTAAAGTGCCCGACATGATTGGGCAAAGGAGCTCAGTCGCCAAGTTTTACTGCATTTGGATTGCATTCCAGCATTTGGCACGCTAAATCATAGTCACGAACAGGCCCACTCTACAGATCCAGGTGGGGCCACAGGACTGACGAGGACAAATCTCACACGGGCCCTCAGCCGCGGTCCACCCACGAGCAGCTCATCTGATCACGTTCATGCCACTAGGCAGCGCCGAGGGACTGACTCACAAACACCACTGTTCGAGTCTGTCAGTTGCAACTTGCACGCAACGCTCAAACATCAGGCAACCCACAACAGCTCCAACGTTGCACCACTCAATGAAGTCTCCTCGTTCATACAGAGCTTTCTACTCGGCCGTGAATTTCGCTCCCGTTACGGCGTCGCACTCGGCTTGGATGAACCCAACACCGGATCCCCCCCGCGTAACGCTAGCCTGGCCGCGCCGCGCGCCCGATCCCCCCCGGAGCGCGTCACCATCAACTGCCACCCCATCTCCAGCGCCATCGACTCTGGGCTCGGCGTCGCCCTCGGCATGTTTGCCAGCGACAAGGCCGCCGCGTCTGCAGCCGCCACGGCCGCGACCGTGGCGGCCAGCCGCGGCATGCCTGACCTCCTGCTGGACTGCGACTGCCGCATGGACGGCCTGCTCATCGGCACTGTCGACTGCGCGTCCGCCTGCCTGCAGCTCGGGCAGGACCTCCCGACCATCCCAAGCATCAACGTGCGCGGAGAGCAGATCCACTCCGTTTCGCAGCACAAGGCGTGCGCGGGGTGGCGTGACTGGCTGTGGGAGCTGTACGGCGATCAGTCCTGGCACGTCGCGTCGGAACTCGGCTTTGAGCCAGCCAGGGACGTCATGTACCGGCTGCTGAATGGAGATCCCGCGATGCTGCGGTCGGCTCCGGACGGGGAGTGCGAGGGATGCCTCGCGGGCAAGCGGACGGACTGGAACTGGCTGCTGCTGCAGCAACACGTCTGGGCGAGCGTGGTGGCGCACGAGGCTGATGGGCTGCAGTACGCTGAAGGGTTTAGCAATGCAGAGCTCCTGGCTGCTCTGCAGCCCGCAGCAGAGTACGGCTGGAAGGTGCGGGCTGTGGTGTTTGCTGCTGCATGCAGCTGCCAGTGGAAACTCGCCAGGCCGAAGCTCCTGCTGGGATCCTTCACAGAGCTGGAAGTACAGATGGAAGGCGTGATTGGAGTTGCAGCGACTGGCGCTCCGGGTCAGCTGTGTTGCTGGATTGAACTTGCTTTGTCATTCAGTGTTTCATTGGCAGTACTTTGACACGGACTAACCTCGAGGCTGCTGGTTGTCCCGTGTGGTTATGCTGCTGTATGCGCAGTGCGCTCACAGGAGCACAGGCTGTTTTGTTTGTAGTGGAAAACAGTCATTTGGATGGTCACCGCAAAGCGTGCAGAGATGATTTCTGGATGAAGGGGTGTGACGAGGCTCGCGTGGTGCTGCAGGCACACTTCACGGAAGACCAGGGGCGACATCACTCCGGTATACTGCTGCATGAGATCATCGGGATACTGGAGAGTGCAGAGGCGACCGCTGAGTACTGCCTCCGCTCTGTTGGCACTCGAGACAGGTGCCCTGGTGCGAGTCCATACCGGTGCTTCGAACGTGATCGGTCGCAGTGATTATTCAAAGTCAGGCGAGCTGCTCTGGGCCGATGTTTGCTTGACAGTTCTGGTAAGAACTTTCCATCCTGACTTTGATTGTGATCCTGATGGTGGCCCTGTGCTGCAGACAGGCATGCACGCATGTCATTGTACAGCGGGCCTCTGGATAGCGTGCTAGCCCCTTTGTCACTGCTCGGGCCACTTGACAGCTTGCCCCTACCACAGTTTGGCTCTCACATTGCAATCGAGCTCTGGGAGGACGTGGATGATGCCTCGGAAGCATGCAAAACAGATTCCGACTCCGAGGCATCGCTTGATGGTGGGAGAGCAGCACGGGGTGACGCTGCAGCCGGCGCAGAGGTGCCCAAGAACGGCTCCCAGGCACCAGGTGCAGCTCCAGAAGCTCCCGAGCGGAGGTTCACGGTGCGATTGACGTACGATGGCAATCTGGTGGAGACGTCGTCAGCGTGCCCTGGTGGGATGTGTACATTGGATAAGTTTCTGGAAAACGTCGAGGCAAAGGCTACAACGGAGTGCAAGGCAGAATCAGAGGCTGGTGGCAACGTGCCGACCTGGGACATGGATGCATCGTGCTGCAAGGATGCATGATCACTAGGGGCGACAGCACTGGAACTGAAGCAGCTCCGTTCGGCATTGGAGGAGTGCTGCTAGTGCGGAAGCAAGCCGGCTGTGATGACTTGTCTGGCTGCATGTGCTCCTGAAACATTGGGTGATGCAGACACAGTCGTGCAGCTGATTGGCGTGAAGCTACTTGCAATCCAATTAGATGGCAATATTCTGGACATGGTGGTCTACTGGTTGCTGTGGAAGTGTGGTGGTGTGCTGAAGGGGTTCTGTTCCTACGGGCTGCTTCCCACTGATGTGCAGAGAACCAGGCATGCATTGAAACACTGGCAGCTCGTACGATGAGCCATGGTCTTGTAACAATGGGCAATCCTCAACATCCACCAAACTCGACACCCCTTCAGACAGGGCGCCCCTACCTGTTGAGGCGCTGCAGCCAATGCTAGCCTGGATTTGGCGGGATACCCGAGTTCTAGCTGTGGGTGTTTTGGTATGCTTGGCGCATGTTACACAGAATGGTGGACACACACAGAATGTGTCACAGGAGCTGACACAGAATCCCATGCCACCACATGCCACACTTTCACACGTGTCACGCAGCGTCGTGCCAATCCGAGACACTCAAGCATCCACCTGGAGCAGTTTGTGGTGGCCAAGACCCTGACATGAAGAGGAAATCCACTATTTGGGCTCTATGTAGACCGGTATCCGATAACGCGACTGCCGTGAGACTGTCTGCATGCGAACACGTTGATCGGTTGACTCCGCCCCGTAGCACCCAGTATGGCTGACCTCGCATCACATCAACATGGAAAAAGCAGAGTCAGAGTAGGCCGCGTCTGGAGGGATGGAGATTCCCATACTTTTGTAGAGTGGAGCGTGAACACAGTGCTCGAGTCGGACATGGCGCATGCGTTTTTGACAGACAGCAACGAAGGCATGACCGCCACGGATACGCAGAAGAACACCGTATACTATGTTGCAAAGAATCTTCCCCCGCATAGTGCACCAGAAGACTTTGCGATCGCCCTCGCTAAGCACTTTGTCGACACCTATCCGCTCGTGAGCAAGGCAAAGATCTGGGTGGAACAGATGAACTGGGAACGCCACCAAGCCAATGGTACACCACATCAACATGCATATGAAGCAGCAGGTTCAGGCATGCGTACAGCACACGCATCCTACTCTTCGACCGGAGCCTCGACCATTCATGGAGGTGTCAGTGGATGGAAAGTACTGAAGACCACCCAGTCAGGATATGCAGGTGTGCCTTAACGGATAGTGAGGGATGACTGTAAATGCGTGAAAAGTTTTCTTCTTTCCGAGCGCAACCTGGTTGGTGTTAGGTTGCGCTGTTCATGAACCTGTCATATCCAGCATGTGGGCTTCGTAGACCAAACACCACCGCGCAACAACTGACACTGAACTTGAGTCACCTCCATGCTGGATGATCGGCCAGTGAGAGTATTTCTGAATCACAACGTTCGATGCACAGAGCTGCCATTGCTGCTCAGCTGGCTGCAATTGCCACATGGTAACTTGAGGTGCTCGGTCCTGACAATTTTCATCCCTGCAGGCTTTCTAAAGGACGAGTATACACGGCTTAAAGACACTAGTGAACGCATCGTTGCCACGAGTATCACGGCTACCTGGGCGTACATGCACCCTCTCCCAGACTACCACGCCCCATACACAGCCATCAAGCACGCTTTGGGAGCAGCATTCTTCGGACCTCCACACGAAGGGGTATACAGTCCATCTGTTCAATTCACACTCTTTCAGATGGGCGAAGCTGCTGTGAGGGCAGTGTCTGCTGTGGAGAGCATCTACCTGAACATGCCTAACCTCCACTTCCTGCCATGCAATCCGGTCAACTCGGAGCCATTTGCTGACGATGTCTACATTGCTACCAGTGAGCCCCATGGCACAATTGAAGCGACAATCACTCGGAAGGATGCTTTGTCTCAATCCAAGCTGTGACAGCTGTGTGGCGAATCGGAAGCATATTAAAGACACACAAACACAAGCGCCTCCAAGGCAGAACACAAACGTCTTGCAGGTGGATGGGGTGATTGATGAAATGGGCATGCTTGATCCTGCACAGCCCATGCCCATCAGATGTGGAGTTGTGAATGAACTACAGCATGGCGTAGTGATTATGTGCGCTTTGGGAGCAAACATGATGGTTCAATGTTAGTTCAGCTGCAGCCTCCTCGACATGGGCTCGGCTGTTTGCGTTTTGTCTGAGGCCTCCCCTAGACTGATAAAAGGCACGCCAAGTAAACACTTGTGGGAGGTTGACCTGGCCATTGTGTACTCGTACTGGCACTCGTCACTTTATCACATGCTGTCATCTGACTTAAAGCGCATGTAAATCAAACTTGCCCCAAATCAAAGCAGCTTTGATACCTGTCAACTACACAGGCATATCCCAGCCATCTGCTGTCTCTTCAATCATATCAACATGGAATTTGTAGCATGTAGGTACAACACCCACCTCAACTTTGTGGAAACAATAGTTGTAACTTGCATTTCTTGGCAAGTGCACCATGCTAACCAGAAATGGATGAGTATGAATAGATTCCTTGCAAAACACTGTGCTGCAAGGCGCACTAGTACACATGCTGTGCCAGTGCCGCTCCACGGCAATCTGGCGCACACCAGTGACACAAGCCACTATACAACTGCAGCATACCCTGCTTTTCACCTCTACGTGTGCTCCATGAAGCTCTGTGAATATGAAACAATGAGATCCAGGCGACAAACAGCCTTGATCTCAACTGATGCAATAGCCCAGTTTTGCACTGTCGCATGTGGGATGTTTGATACACCCCCCCCAAAAAAGCAAGTCAGTCAGACATGGCCAGCAACTCTTCTTTGCCCAGACCAAGTCAGGCACAGGCGAGGCTGAATTGGGTTCACAGCGCCCTGATCATACTTTCCAAGCCCCATGCCTTTTTTGTACCCCATCTGCTTCAAAAGTTTGCTCCCGATACCCCGGGTGTGCTTCTCAAACGCTGCAAACGCCTCATCTTCTTCACTCAGCTGTGGACATTCCCCTGTCACATAGCTTGCAGCTTGGCCTCCATCAGGTCCCTGCCTGCAGGAGCTCACCATCATTCGTCAAGTGTGCCACATGTTACCTCGATCCATTATATCATTGAAACAGAATAATCTCTCGATTATGTGCTTCCGAAATCGCAAAAACTAGCCTGAAAACATCAAGCCGGGTGGCATGACTGCCCTTTAACGCAGCGCTCAATAAGGAATGTACAGCTGTGCACATGCGACAACTAAATCACAGACCGGATGTCGGAGGTGTGTGCATATGGTGCGCTGTGCTCCAATGCCAACTTGGCGCCGGGAAAACATTCACCCCCAGGCATGGCTGTTTTCGCAAGGCAAGCATGGCCTTGACAGTATCCGGCGAGGGCACGCAGTCAGATCCTCCATCGCGTGCAGCAAGTATGAGATCGCAGGGATTTGTGGCCCAGCATGTTTCCCAGTCACACCTGGGTGCTTGGTGACGACTCTTCGTTGGTCCCTCGGCATATGTTGGCCCATCTCCATCATCCTGTAGGTCTCTCAGTTCTCCATCCTCCAGGCTTTCAGGACAGCTGATCTCTAACGTTGCCGCGCACTCGGGCCTCCCAGATGTTATGATGTCATGCAGTGCATGTGCTGATTGCCCATCGGGGTTCGCTGCAGGTAGGTCATCCATCGTCACGAAGACCCCCGAGGGAGCCCCTGAGCACGCAGGTGCCTGAGCCTGCTTCAACCTTTTCGCCTTGGACTTAGACTGCTTATACTTGGATGTCTTAGCTAGGCACCGCTGTGCCGGAGATGGTTGTGCCCTTGACCATTTTGGTTTAGACTGCCTCGCCTGGCACTTCATTGCCAGAGCCTCCGCTCGGTGCTTCTTTCTCCCACCCTCTTCATGCCCTGATGCAATGGAACTTGCTCCCGCAGCGTGTTGTGTCCCTACTTCAAGCTTACCTCCACCAGGCCTTGTCTTGGGCTCTGTATCAGTTCCATTGCACCCCTACAATTTCAACAATCTCTGACGCTATCGAACAGAGCATGGTGGGGCATCCACGACGATTGTTCAACGCTGAAAATTGCACAGGCAAGGGCACATTCCAGTGTCAGAAAAGGTGTCGCCCTCACATGCAGCGATGGGCTGTGTCCGGCTTGCCACACCACTCTATGAATCACAACGCTGACGTCTGTCCAACACTGATCTTCCTTCTTTCCATTTGTATGCAAGCTCACAAAACATGCACAAGCATGAGTGGATCCCCGGAAAATCAGTCTCGAGTTGTCTACTGTGATACTGTGCAGGGCAAGGATCTCACCCGAGGCTGCCTCTTGCTGGGAACCTTCACCGCGTCTCTCTGAGCCGCAGCTTCTGCGTGCGAGAGCGACAAACTGCCCAGAGCAAGCCCGATCTGTCGACAGACCTCCACTGCACGAGCGTCCTTACCACCAGATGCTTTTGACCCCTTCTTGCCACGAGCTTGCTCACCGCGATCTGCAACCTTGCCGTGTAAAGCACTTGAGCACCGGGCTCGGGCTGCAGCTGACGCACCAACATTACCACAGTCGTACTCACTCTGCAGCTGCTCAAGGCAGCCAGGCTTGTCGCGCGCCAGGTTCACAAGCCGATTCAGCTCAGCATCCGCAGCAGCGAGGAGGTTGCCCTGAGCGTCACACGTTCCTGTAGCCGCAGCCGCGCGGCCATCAGAGTTGCAGTAAGGCGGCAGTAGCAGCTCCTGCAGGCCACAGGAGCGCATGGTCGCTTGTGCATTCACGCCGCAGCACCGGGCGGCGCGCATGGCCCAGGCGGCCCCACCCGTGGCGCGGCCGCACTGGATCGCGGCTCCCTGGTCTTCTGCCGGCCGACAGATGCGCCTCACATGAGCGGGGGCCGCCCTTAGCCACTGGGCAACAGTCGTGGCCGGGGTGGCCTTGCCCTGACAGCCTGTGCACCGCACAAACTCGCGCAGCGCATCTGCGATGGTCGCTGGACTGAAGTCACAGTGCTCAGCTGCGGCGAGCGCAGTATTCGGGGTTGGCCTCGGACACTTTACAGGCGGGGGGTTCTTGTGAAGCCTCGAGACTGGCTTCAACATGTGGCTTGTCCTGGACGTCTTGGCTGCTGGGCACTGACCTTGCCCCATTCTTCTGGGCATCATATACTGCGGCGGAGCGCAGATGACTGGCACCAGGTAGTTTGAGGATGCTGCATGGCCAACCACGCATCTGGAACCGGCCCGTTTGGTGAAGGCTAAGAAGGCGCTGTGACCAGTTGGGGCATGGCTCGACCCGGGCTCTGCCTCGCACCGGTGGGATTCTGGCATTGGAGGCTGGGTGAACTGGTGAGGCATGGCGGGTAGCTTACCAGCAGCTGAGGTAGACTGGAGCGGGTATGACAGCTTTGGAGCATTTCGAATGGGAATGGAAAATCCTAGGGCTGATGAGTTTGAAACGGACTCCGGTGGTGAGGATGGCACGCTGGGGGCCTGGGGTGGGCCGCACTCGAGGTGGGTGGGCGGCAGCTGAATGGAGGATTGTGGGACGGACTGCTGAGGGTGAGGCTCCGATGTAGGCTGCGAGGACGATGCTGTCATGACATGCGACCGGCAAAGTAGCGTCTGGGAACACAGGTGCCGACTGGGGTGTACATCAGGGGGCGGTTGGGCAGAATGTGTTTGGGCCGGGCGATGTTGCATGTAGGACTGCTGAGAGGGTGGCGGGGGTAGGAGGTGCACGGGAGCGGATGCCTGTGGGGGGCATGCATGCTCGCGGGCGGGCTGCTGGCCTGGTTGCAATTGGAACCGCAGCGGTGGGTCCTGGCTGACTAGAGTCGAGGTGTGCTGGTTGGGATGAGGCGGCATGAGCTGCAGCGGGCCAAGGGGGGGTGGGGGTGGAAGCTGCAGAGTAGAGTGCGACTGGGCAGAGGGCTGTGGGGCATGTGGGCCTTGCATGGAGGGCAGTTGGCCGGACTGCAGCCAGCCAGGTTGCATCGGGATTGGCCGTCCGGATGTTGACAGCTCTTGGGAGGATTGTTGTGAGAAGAATGGCTGCAGGGCGGGTGGCGGTGGAATGGAGGGGTTAGGGGTGGGATGCTGCTGAGCGGAGGGTTGGTAGATGGAGTGCTGCTGGACAGGTTGGGCTTGGTTGAATTGCACTGGAGCAAAATTCAGAGATGAAGAGGACTCGTGGCCGGAGAAGACTCGGAGAGCGGGTTGCCCGATGTGCGTCTGAGGGATGGGTGGCTGTGTGCCAGAGATGGGCCTCCACAGGACCGGCTGGGGCAGACTTGGGGGCGGTGGAAGGGACTGCTGGCCGGCGCTCTGCAGAATGACGGGCTGTTGGATGATCTGCTGCTGGACGGACTGCACGTGATTGAATGGCTCAGACACAGATGCATGCGAGAGACATGGCCGGTGCACGAGCTGTGATTGGTTGAAGGCCTGTGGCTGGATCATTGGTTGGATGGAAGCCTGTGAGTTGAATAGTCCGCAGGCTTCTGCTGGGAGAGGATGGGCTGTGATCAGCTGGTGTGAGACGGACGCCTGTGGAAACGGCCACTGAGGGGGGATGGAGCGCTGTGGGATGAGGGACCCGGAGATGCTCCCGGTTGGTTCGGATGCACTTGTGTGAAGTTCACAATCCCTGGATACACCGCAGGGCTGGTGCACTTTCTGGGCCCAAGAGGAGCCTGGCAGAGCTCCGTTCACTTCGCTGCATGACAAAAGGAGTCATCAGAACGCATCCCTGACAAGACTCGTCCCCCATTGCCCACGGCGGTTCTTATGTGTATGTGGATTATCGCATACACATTCGCGGACGTCACATGCCATTAGCAAACGTACCTGCAAACGTCGGCTGCAGACGCAAGCACACAGGTTCTGAGCTTACAGAATGCAGCATTAAATCATGATTGTTGTGGAAAATGTCACGTATCAGACAGCAAAAACGTACGATCTATGTAAGACGGTGCTGTGCTGCGGGCGCTGCATCTGAGCGTGCATCGGAAAGTTAACATCCACGCCATGTTGGCCACTTTGTCTACGAGCGAGCAAGCCCTGAGCACGAAATGTAGCCCCTGTTTGGCTGCTGAAGTAATTTTGCTTGGGCGGTGGCTGTGGAGCAGAGAGTTGCCGCGGAGAGTTTTGCTCGTTGCGTCGAGCAGCCATTTGCAAATCGCCTGCTCCATGGAGGCCATAGGTGTACCGCTCACAGCCGACACTAGGACGTAGCCTCTCCATTGTGCAGGCAGAGGTGCCTTTTGCGCAATGTAGTGGTACGGGGCTGCTGCGGTTTCAGACCACCGGAAGGGCGTTGCAGGCCTGGTGTGCTTTGCAACTTATTCGGCCCTGAATGCCTCTAGCATGGGGAACAGTCTTAGTGGGTGTGTGGCTTGCGCTCATATGTACATGTACATCACATAGCAGTCCCAAACCGAATCAGAGTTGCACGGGGTTGCAGGAGTCACTTGTGGACACAGTGGTTCCGGAACCTACACACGTCAGCATCGTGTCAGCACAAACACCAGAAAATTGGAACTGAAGTTCTCAGCTGACACGATGGACCCATTTCTGTATTCATGGCAATCCACGTTGCTGATGGCGTGCAGGATTTATGAATGTTTGCGGTATAACTGGACCCATGTCAAGGTATGCAGGTGATGTCCTCAACCAGGGCAGTTTTCATTGGAACTGAGGACACTTTGCATACCTTGACCATGGTCGGATCAAGAGCATAACTTGCTACGGTAAACATGCTACTGCGCATGGTGTAGCAGGCAGCACGCCTAGGAATATCTGCTTCACTGGCAATGTCCTTATGGATACGGCGATGTAATCATACATACATACTGGCAAGCCGGCTAGCCTGGGGTACATGCAGTGCATGCACCGCAGAGCAACGCCAAGGCAATGTTACATTATAAAGTCTCGTGTTGGCATTAATACGTGGTCGTGTCGTCCACGTGTGTCGCCTCGAATGTTGGCATCATGTTGGCCTTGATGGCACATCCAGATGACGCGTTCAGGATCCAGCTGTGGAGGTAGTTCCTTCTCTTGCCCCTACACAACAACATCCCTGCATGGTCCGTTTACTAGCCTGGACGGCAATCCACATGCTGCTCTGGTTGATGTGTTTTTGCGATTCGCGACAGCCCGTAGAGTCCTGAGCCCACAGTATCTCGGGGCGACTGGCACATGACCAGCAGACTTACCATCACAGCCATATGTTTCTTGTGGTTGTGACATGACGTGATTTCTGTGTATACAACTCAGCACGAACCCATCAGGAATGAGGGCTTCAGGCATGTATCAGTTACTGCTCCGCTGCAGTCGCAGAGAAGTGCTGTGTGGACTGATTTGTAACACACAGATGAGGTCTAGTCATAAATTGCAGGTGTAGTTCCTTACTTGATGGCTGCTGTTGCTGGCGGCAGCAAACCAATTGATAAGTAGAGGTTTAAGGGACAGGCTGTGTTCATGTGTGACAGAATCGCACCAAGAATCGCACCAATTTGCAAGAGCAGCGGCGAATTCCAAGCAGACAGCACAGGAAGACATGCACGCACAATTGCAGAGTCGATACTGCTCAATCCTGTTGAGTGCCGGTCATTCCTGACCTTGTGGGTGCAGTCGGCGCCATACTTGCTGACTGCAGGGCCCCAACACACCGTACCTTTGTTTTGAGCTCATGCCAGAACGCAGCATGCAAGAACGCAATCATTACACCATCCCTTGCTGGGCTGCCTGCAAACTTGCAAACGTTGTCACTAGGTCACGGCTGCAGAATAGCAGAGCCATAGGTCCGAATGTGGACGCAGGACGTGCCAGGAAGGTGGAATGTAGTGGCATTAACACTGCTGCCTCCTGGGCTCGTTCACGGACTTCCACAACCATGGACAGGTCCTAAAAAGGGTGCCAGACTGCTGCCAACATGCCCAGACTGCACCGCCCAGGCAATGGATGTGCACTGCTGTGCTGCCTCCATGATGATTACACATGTGCAATGCCTATGTTGCACTTGAGGTCTGTGACACTCCCGGGCCTCAAACAACTGACCGCCTGTCGATTGCCTCAAGCACCGACAGCGTGGCGTTACACCTTCCCGATTCCAGCGCGGTCCTGCCACCTCCGAGGTTGGATCGGGTCTACAATGCCCTGGCTCTGCTTGCCCAGGCCACGTCCCTCCTCGTAGCCCATCTGCTTCAGAAGCTTGGCCCCGATTCCCCGGGTGTGCTTCTCAAAAGACCCAAACCCTGGGTTGCCTTGTGTGGTGACGTCTCCGCTGATGGAGTCCGGACCTCGCCTGCACGATGCTTGCAATCAGCCACAGATGCCTCTGCAACACTCCCGCCAACACCGTGGAACAACAGCAGCAGAGTATGCTCTGACATGCATCTGGCAACAGGCTTTCAGTCTGACACAGCGCATGTGACCGTCCATGTTGGACCTGCACCTTTCTGGCCCTGAACGCAGCTGAACTCGTTGCTGATGACACGAGACACCGAGAAACATGGGATACAGGGCCTTCTTTGTCAGTGCCAGTGTTGTAGGCATCCGCATGATTGTGCTTCAAGGCCATCAATGGGGCACCAATGGAGTGTGCACATTGTCACAGAACAAAGGCGATAGCCACAGGACACACGGCCACTTGCAGCGTTTGCACAGCCATCGTGGTGCGGTAATCAGACTGTTCATGCAACCAAAGCGTGTATCCGAGATGCGGGACACGGTAGCAACGCACACTCCAGAGAGCAGGGAGAGCTGGTGCAGCAACTCCGCCGTACGCCCGACCAACCAGCAGACGTGCCCCTAATCGCAAACAACGGCACCGGTGGGAAGAACGCCACACGGCAGCACCACTCTGCACACCTGGTCGCCCTGCGAGCCTCCTTTGCGGCCTTCTTGCGGGCCTTCTTCGCAAGCTGAGCGTTGTCGTTCGGCAGATGCCCTGGCACGTACGCACGGGCAAACTCCGCGGTGACTTGAACCTCTGTGCCATCCGGTGGCGGTGGTCCCAGCCCCCTCGGAGAACCCTACACTCCGCGAGTCAAGCCGTCATTGCTGCCGTTGACTGCATGGCACCTGCCGGCCTCCAGTCGCACGGTATACACAGGCTTTCACCAACAGAAGCAATATACGCCAGCTCCGAAACCGCTGTACTCACGTTCCCCCCAGGGACACCTCCCTCTGGAGCCATGACTGTGTTATTGCGACACTTGAAGCTACATGCGCAGCGCCAGTGGCGTGCAGGATGATGCCCAGTACATTCTGACCTCTGGCAAGGCCAAGCATTTAGCACCAGCTTTGGCAAGGCGGAGGCATCCCAGTCTAGTCACAGCACAGCAGCGCTGTGCTGTACACAAGCTGGCTGCCGCAGCATCGGCACGACTGCCACAGAGCCAGAGTCGGTCCGCACACACACATTCACACAACAGCGATCTGAGATGCCGCATCTCCAATTGCAGCTACTGGAAAGAGCTGCACGACCCAACGGCGGCGAAAGCACGTTCGAGCGATGCTACCTGGCGCTCATCGGTCCCACATGCATCGCCTACTTGCAGCTGCACCACTGCACGCGCTCTCCATTCCCACCCCCAAAACTCGCACGATAATCACAAACAACGCAGGTGTGTCAGCACGCAGCAGCACGCACCCGATGAATGTCACCCGCTTCAGCTGCTTTCGGGGTGTCGCCGCCGCCACCGATCATGAAGGCCCCAAACGCGAGCTCAAACAGCGGCACCGTATCCGCCGCTGTACCCCCTGCTCCTCCGGATCCCTCCTCACCCGCCTCCACTGCTTCCCCGGAGGCGCCCCCTGCTTCTTGCGCCGACCTGCAAGTCCAATTCCCCACCGCACCGGAGCTCAGCCCCAGCCCGAGCATCGTGTGCCGCTCCGGCAGCCACTGCTCGCTGTCTGAAGCCTCGCCAGGGGCTTGCCCTGCTGCATCTGCACCTAGGCCTGGCCGGGCAGGCACCCCCGCGCACACATCATCAGCGGCCACCATCTCAGCGTCTCCCGGCGCGGCACACAGCTGGGCCGCGCCACTGTCTGGCCCCGCCGCTACGTCAGCACGACAAGACTCAACCGCACAGCTCGCTTCTGCAAATCCAGCATGAGCGGTGTCCATCGCACCATCGGGGGTTGCCCCATCCCCACGTACTTCCCTACCCGCCGCAATGCATGCCTCACTCCCCGGCCGACCTGGCAAGCCATCGCCTGCCTCGCTGATGCGAGCCCCCTCTGGATCTCCCACACGCACAGCCGGGGCCACAGCGGGCAGCACGTTCTGGTCATGGCTCGCATCGACGATGATCCCACCGCTGACAAACATGACGGGCTGCTCGGCGATCTCCGCCGCCATCGCGCCATGGCGGCGGCCGGGCCCCCCGCGGCCCCCCGGCTGCTGTGGCCGCCGCGCCGACCGCCCCGGCGCCTTCCTGCGCCCCCTCCCCCTGGATCCCCCAGCAGCGTTCACGCGCTGCGCGGCCGCAGCAACGGATGGTTTCTCCTTGTTGCGCAGCAGCCGGAGGTCGCGCAGCGCCTGGCCGATCATATGCTTCAGAATCGTTGCTGGCGCCGGAAGCAGCGCCCCGGTCATGTCGCAGGATACGCTGCGCCAGTACCCTGAAGCGGCAGAGGCGGGGCCTGGAGATACGTGCAGCTGGTGCATGCCGCTCGGCAGCACAGTCAGAGTCGGGCTGACGCCGCATACCCGGGCCGCCTTGTCGGCCCAGTCAGCCCCCTCAGGCATCGTGCCGCATGAGATCACGATCGCCCTGTCTGCTGCAGGCTCGCAGAAGAGCTGCACATCCTTCGCACAAGTGCTGAGCCACTGCTCGGAAGTTGGGGGCTGTACAGATGGGTTCCGCAGGGCCGTATGACGGACAAAGCTGCGTAGGGTTTTGGTGATTGCGAGCGGATTAAAGCCCCGGAACTCGTTTTGGGGCTTCAGGGCTGGCAGTGTGGGAACTGCCATTGCATTTCCCCCCTGGTCCTGCATGCTCTCTCGAGCCTTGCTCATCTTTCGATTCTTTTTGTCCTTCGCGATCATGTGCGTCAATCTTCCCATCTTCAGCTCCGAGTTTCTCTGTTTCATCGTTTGTGTGGTGGCTGCGCCCTGGGGCAGCTCGGCATGGTGACGAGAGGGTACGGGGTTGGCATGGGCGATGCCTGAGCTGAAGGCCCAGGGAGCATTGCTGTGCACTGTGGTTCTAGTGCTTGGGAGCCACGTCTGTTCACGGCGGCTTTGGCAGGCGCTGTTGACACTGAACGGCTGCCACTCCGATGCGCTGTGCCAATCGCTAGTGTTGCCGACTCGAGGGAAGGCTGAGGCGGGTACTGCAGTGCTGAAGGGATGCGCAGGTTCATCTGCATATTGGTGATTGGGTAATTCTGGAGGAGGCTCAGATGTGCTGCGAGCTGTAGGGCTGCCCGATCGGGGCTGTGTTGGAGGATCGACGTGGCCATGGGTGCTGGCTCGTCTGAAAGCGGGCCAGAACGCGCCCGGGTTGAGACCGAAACCTGCGGATGGCACAACGTCACCGTATCCATTTGCTTGGGAACTCTGAACCGGACGGCTTACGTCGTTGTCGTCGTCGTCGTCGTCGTCCCCTTGGCATGAATCGGAGCCAAAAAGCTCATCCACATGCCGAGTTCTAAATGACTCCACAAAGCTCTGGCCCACAGCACTGCACATGTTAAGTGTCTGCATCACAATACAATGGGGCTGTTCCACGTGCATCACTGTGCGCGGTGCTCCAACATCGTGGTTTAGCCAAGACATGTGAGGGCAAATCCTGCGCGTTTAACACCACAGCGATTTTAAAACAACAGAAACGCTTAAAAGAACATACAGGTCATCTTGGGAAATGTTGTCGAGGTAATCCTGCATGGCAGAGTCGATGCTACCAGCATCTGTGTCGCAAGCGCCCGATCCTTCTGCAGGAAGTCCATCAACGTCAAGATGGACACAACTATGACCAGCTTGAGTATTACTCACATTGCTGGGCTGCGATGGAGTCACAGATTCGAGGTCTATTTGCCCGCGCTGTTGTGCCTGTCTCACTGTCCCATCAGACAGGACGCGAACACTGCCAATATGTACTGCTGCATCATCAGAAACATGCACACTCATAGGATAAGTTATTATGCTCACTATTCAACACGCATCTGCGTCAGGTTGCGGCAGTCCTGCTCATTTCTTGCTCGGAAGATGCTGTCTACATCAGCGCTCTGGAGCTACGGCCTTGGGCTCGGGATCGATCTACCGCGCGAAGCACACCGTCGTATGACTTGCCTCTTGAATCGCCGTTAAGCAGGAGGGTTCCGTTTGCGTCCATCTGAGCCAGTTGACATGTGTGACAGTGCAAGTCCTCCGAACGTGCCATGGCCCAGTACCCCAGTAGCCACGCACAAAACGTCATGTGTGCAAAGCGGCGCCTCCCCGCACTGCGGCGACGTCCAGTTTGCTGCAACCGGATGGCCGTTACACGGTTCTCAATGCGTCCAGTCAAATGAACAGGATGGCCAGCTGCTGTGTGATGGCTTGTGTTGCTAGTTCGAGGCCTGTCTTTGAGAGCTGACGACTACATTCGCTTTGAAAAACGTCGCTACAAATTTCACCGACAAGGTTGCGGACAAAACAACTGCTTCATCACCTTGTGTGGCTAGAGTAGCAAAATGCCGAAGGTAGGGCGAACGCATATCCCAAATGATGGCCCAGCGCGTTCGGCGGACGACGTCATGGTGCCAACGACAGATGCGGCCACTCCAATCGAGCTCCCTGCAAAACCAAAGTTTACTCCTCTTACTGCAACCACGTCCACTGGTCTCAAGATTGAGTTTCGGCGGGTGCGATTGCCTTTGGCGCCCTTGAGAACAGTGTTGTTGCTGTGTGCCCGGTGTCCGTGTCATGGTGATACGTGTGGAGCCCGGACGGTCGACTAGTGGCCTAGTGTTGCTAAAATGGACCAACACAGTATCTTTGTGTGGTCAACTGCATACCTTGGTCTCCAGCCAGAATCTTGGTCCCTCCAGCCAGGTGAACACTGCCTGTCAGGCGCACCGGCGAGTATCAGGTGACGGTGGTGATCGTACTTAGATGATGTATCCACCTTCGTATGCTGGCAATCAAATGCGGACGTACGTAGACGCTACTGTGGGTTGGATTCACCATCAAACAGGACCAGTGCTGCAGATACCTGTCCCCCAGCACCGAATGACGCCTCTGAAAACAACCTGGATGGACCTATATAGAACCATAACTGAAATTCTTAAGTTGGACATGCGGATGAATTTGAAGACCCGAAAGGCATGCTCCTTCGTGTGTGTCGGCAGTGTGCTTCGCCCAAGAGCATCATCGTCTCCTATCTAACCAGCTGCCTATCAGTCTTAGATGTGTGTGCTGCTGTGCACTACTGCAAGTGTGCTGAGATCAGCAGACGGGCGATGCGAGACTGTGCCGGTGCCAGGCAATGGTTCTGCGCGTTCGACACCCTGCGCAGCACTCAGGTCCTGCGGCTTGATACAGGTAGAAATTAAAACAACCAAAGAGCAAACAGATACGGGACTGCTGCAGAAGGCTGCAGATTACGTTCATGCGTACCTCTTAGGTGCGAACAACTCCCAGAGTCTGGATTCCGGACGGCCAGTCAGTTCCATTGTCCTCCCATTCATTCCTGTTCTTACGTGTGGCCACGCGATGTGGCTGACGCTCGTCTGTTGTTCCTATTCATCCTTTTGGTACCTGATGCATCTCCTCCGTTTGGTCAACGTTAAGCGCCCCAATGTGCCCTGCGATTCCCAGCACAATGACTGCAAATCACCTGCTTACACGCGAACAGTGTGTGTAGATCCCATGTGTTGGCAGGAGATTGAATGGCTCAACCTACTGTTTCAACGCTGATCACACGTCTTCTGATTGGAAGTGACAAGTTCGATTCATGCGAATGCAGGCTTTGCACTGAAGGACGCTCTGTCCCTTATCCGTATGGACAATCTCTACATTGAGACATTTGAGATCAAAGACGTCAAGGTATGCCCCTCTGCCACTGTCCTGGAATGCTTGCTGTTGCCTTGGCGGCACACTTGTATCTTCTCCAGCTGTAACACGCATCCTGAATTACGTCAGGCATACCAGCTGCAAATCCATGCATATCTGCAGCTGAGGTGGGGCTTTGGTAGCCATGGCTTTCCAAATCGTCTGCATAAGCTGATGCAGTTGATTTCTGGTACATGTGTTGCACATGTGACATGTACTGACACAGCAGCACACCCGAGATATGTGGTTGGGTGGGACAAGTATGGGAAGGTGAGACAAGTACGAGGGTAGGTGAGACAAGTATGGGTAGGTGTGGGACCAGGATGGGTAGGTGAGACCATCAGTCTGTCAAGGCTAAATCGGAGCATGCATGGACAGCATTGCATGTAGGATTTAGGCTGGTGTGAAAAGGCGTACATGGAGGCTTGTCGCTGCGTTGCATCTGTGCCACTGCAGGTGCAGGTACTGGTTTGTGGTTGATCTTGGCTAACCTGAGACACCGCCAGCTGCCGTCTGAGCTTGTCATGTGTTCCTCGGGTGTTAGACTGCTGAGTGCCTGTCTAAGTGACATGTTGAGCTGGTGAACAGCTCAGCCTGGCTTCACTGGTCCGAGAGGTCTGATCGCTGGCCAGATGTTGATGCTTCTTTTGCTTGTGTATCCATATTCATCCGCTTGGTTGTGCAGACGTTGAAGGGTGAGCATTTATCACGAGCTATCGGCCGGATATCTGGGAAGGATGGCAAGACCAAGTTCACAATCGAAAACGCCTCACACACCCGGATAGTTCTAGCAGATACTAAGATCCACATTCTAGGAAACTTTCAAAACATCCGGGTGGCCAGGGACTCGATCTGTGCACTGATTCTGGGATCACCGGCGGGGAAAATGTACAATCGGTTGCGGATTACAGCTTCCAGGTTGAATAGTGCATGAAGCCTGGGTAGGCTTGCAAGTAACAATGTTGTACGTGATGGTGCCACTTTTACTATATTCAGTTGTCCATTATGGAGTAGAAAATTCTTGCGATGGAAACACGGTCCAAACAGCTAGATTCACTGAGTTGAGACAACGCTCTTTCAGCCATCCTCGGCATATGGTTATCAGTTGCGTTGGAAGGATACACTCCGATGGGTTGCAATAACGGAGAGAGCCATACATTCTACAGGCACACATTTCTACTGCGGGACGTGATGGTTGCAACTATTTCTTGGTGGGACTCTTTTCTGAATGAGTCCTCGCTCACCTTGCTTATGAAATGTAGAGCGCGAGGTCTTTCACAGACTGTAGAATGTGCTCACAAATACTAACACTGCGCAAGGGATACCGATGAATCCCAAGTCCAAGGCATTCATGCCATACGAGATCATTGTAATAGTTTACGTGGTGTTTGTCCACAGAAAAGTGCTCAGATGAGCAACTCATCATCGTTACAAATATACATCTGGCTCGTCACTACTCACCAATCTAGCCTATTGGTTCCCGAGCTCGTGTTGAAAGTCCCGGAAAGCCTTTACGTTGGTGGGGATGTCCTTCACGTTGTCAAACATTTGTGGTACATGATCTGTAGGGTGCTCCCATGGCCTCCATAGAGACATTGTCTCAACCAGGTGCATCTCTTTGGTTGCATCTAGGATCAACAGTTCGTATTGGCGGCCCAGCAACTCCTCGGCGTCAGCTTGCGATGGTGCATCTGAAATGATCTTCAAGAACTTGTTGCAGTAGTTTTCTACATGACTTCTATAAGCAACACCTTCCGGGATTTTCTCTTGCACGTCTGATAGCACCTTCTTGAGCATCATCGGCAACTGTGTTTCCGCTTGAGGATCGACTGGAATCCCTTTCAGGTATGTGCTCTCTTTGACGCCGCGGCTCTGCATGAGAGCCCACGACCTGGATAGAGCATCCTTATTTACAAATCTGCGAAGCATGACCTGTGTCTGTGTTCCGATACTGTCTCTGCAACGTTAGATGCAATCTGGAGTGGTTCCATGCGAGACCTAAGCACAGCCAGCTGCGCGACAGCGGTGCAATCAGGCCCATATACCACGAAGTTTGCATCTGTTGCATCGGCCTTGCCCAGTGGAGGAGACCAAAGACCTTGCGAACGCAGCATGGGGTCCATGTAGCCACACACATGGCCCGTCTCCCCACGGCTACCTCGAGGGCTCTACGCATGCGTTGGCTGACACAAGGCCACTTACCTGGTAGCAGTCACGGCGAATCTCTGGCTTGTGCCAGAGTGCACATGGGACTTCGGAGGTCGCATCGCAAGTCACCTCAGTGCAGTGATAGCGCTGATTTGATTCCATGATCACGATCATGCACCGGTTGTGACAATGTAGCCAACGTATTTGAACGTTTCCTGAACGTATTTGTCTATTCGCCTTGTGAACTGTCAGCCTGCATCATGGACCGATCAGTCTTCAGCAGCCCTGCCTTCAACGCGAAGGACTGGATCAACCAAGCATGCTCGAATTGCCCCCCAACAGAAAAGCTTGACAAGTAAGTCATCACTCAGATCTTCAGCCTGCCTGACAGGCGGTCACCGTTTGACTCGTTTGAGAGGAGAATCACTGCAGATACCTGCCGGAGCTGGAGATGAAGGTCCAATTAGCCTCGGAGGATGCCGAGCAGCGGCTGTACGAAGCGAGCATGCTCATAACATCACGATTAGGGAGCGTCACAAGTGAAATCGGTAGGCTCCGGGGCAACCTTGCCGGGATGGCAGACTCGGTGGACAATTTGTCTGTGCAAATCTCCTCAGATGAGCGCCAGTGCTCAGCAGCTGCCTCGCGACTGCAGAAGCTCCACGCAGTCAAATCACGTATGCTTGCTGCCAAGAGAACGCTCCAGGTGCGCATCAGCCCCACTGCGCGATACAGGTGTTGGTTGCTGCACGGGCATTGGCGATGTGGCTGTCGGGTGACGTGCAGCTTGATGCGGATGCACGCGCAGGAATCAGAATGTCCTAGGCCGCACAGGCTGGCCATTTTTTGGAATTGCCACCATGCAAGCAGAATATGTACACTCGTGCTGCTCATGATGCACTCCACACGACCAGCCAAAGCACGATGCAAGCCTTTGCTGCTGTGATACAAGGCCTCCGCATCGGTATGTATGATTCCATTGCCACACCCATCAGGGCATTGACCCCTGCAAAAACCGGGAACGATTTGACGCATCCGTTGGTACTTGCATCAGAGGTGCCTGTCTGATTCTTACTCTCAAGCGTCACTCGTCGCTGTGATGCAGGAGGCGTCCACTCTGAAAGCTCTGTATGACAGCCTGGATGACATCATGGCCAAGGGTGCCATGCCTAAGATGCTGAGTGCGCTGGCCACGATGCGCTCCAGTGTCGACTCCCTCGTCAACGTGCCCGAGTTTGTGGGCGTCTCTGACAAGGTCGCGATGCTCGAGACACGTGTGAAGGAGCTCTCAGTGCCCAAGCTTGCTGATGCGATTGACAGAAAGCAAGGTGTGTCTTTCCGTTGACTCAGCACTCACCTGGCTCACTAGGTGTGTCTTTCTGTTGACTTTCTGCTCCATGGGTGCTAATGGCTGGTGCTTGATTCGATGTGGCAGCCCGGCTGGTCCCAGTTTTGCATGTTTGAATGAAAACCGGTTCGAGCTTACAACACTGGCCATACTTGCGTGCCACCACCGGAGTTCCAGCGTGGCAGATGTGCTCTGTTACCCATGTGCAGTAATGGCCATCTGGAGGCACCCGATGCAAGTGCCTTGGTCAACATGCACGTGATGTCACTCGGCGGTGGACGCCCAGCAGGCCATTTGTAAGCGATTTGAACTGCGATGTCGTTTCAGCTGTTTGAACTGCCATCGTAAGCTGCGGTGACATGCCCAGCACAGCCCATGATCCTCTTCCCACATCCCCTTCTCTTCAGCTACCTCTCGGGTAGCAGCTGCGATCGTGCTTTGCAGGCGGTAACCGTGCATGTGTCTGCGCATTCTCACATCAGCTGTCCGCGATCGTTTCTCTCCATGCTGGCTCCTTTACGCTGACATAGACAGTCTTTATGCTGACATAGACCGTCTTTACGCTGACTGGTTCACCATGCGTCCCTTGCGACCTGCATGACCTCTGCTGAACTGAAAAGTAAGACTGCAGAGCTGTCTCCCATGCTGCCCGACCTGTCGCCATAGCGTGACATAGACCCCGCACCCACTATGCAGGGGATGTGGTCATGCAAGTCTGGCAGGCGCTGGCTAGCATAGAGAAGCAGGATCTCGCGCAGGAAGTGTACGTGCGGCACGTCAGCATCACACTCAGCACAACCTTCAAGACGCTCTCGTCTTCTCAGGCACGCTCACGCAATGCTCTGTTACACCTGCCCCCAACACAGCCTCGAAGGCGGCCGTGGCGCCACTTGATGCTTTGGGGATAGCCTCTGTAGTTTAGGTGTCAACCTGCAAATGCACGCAGTGGAAGGCTGCAGTGAACTTTCTTGACTAGTTTGGCACGATGTGTTCCTTTGCCACTGATATAGTTTCAAACTCTACCTGCCACCTCTGCAGACAGCCTTTGCAGACAGCCTTTGCAGTTCCCATGTCGTTCTCACGCCTCACAGTGTGTGCACATGTTGATAGCCACATATTGATAGCCACATGTTGATAGCCTCGTGCTGCAGACACAGATGGGGTGCCGCAATTGCCCACAGTGGACACCGAATCCGTGCTTGACTTGAACAAGAAAGGGCCCCAACGTCGCCGGCTGGCCGACATCCCAACACACCGGAGTTGCGTATAACCCGACTCTGTGTTATGCTGACGCAGTCCACATTGCACGCAAAGCGCGCCAACACACATCGCAATGCAAGAGCGACCTTGGGTATGGTGGCACGAGCGTGTTGCAGAGGCACCTGTGTCAAGACTGCCAGGCAAAGGAATGACACCGCACTCCAATCTCAGCAGACGTCTGTGTGTGATTTCAGGCTGCAGTTGAAGACTGGCTACCTCTGTGGCATGACCAGCTGCTGAGATACGTAGCTGAGGAGCAGCAGTGGCTTGCAAACGTCCTGCCACAGCAGCATCCAGCCCTCTTCCTGCAGGTCCGCCTCTCCACACCCCTGCCCTTCCCTCAGGAGCAGACACTTCAATCAATTGTCTCTGGTAGACAGACAGGTCTGCCCAACAGCTGGTCGCCACACCTGCAGTTGCCCCACGACGGGATCGCTCCATTTCCCCCGCTGTTCCTTGACCTGGTCGTTTTGGTATCGAGGAGCGCCTGCTTCCGCTCTCTTGGCTGTCTTGGCCGCACGGGCGCGACTGCCACCCACACTAGCAACTGCTGCATCAGATAGGCTGAGCAGAAGCTGTCATGGCATGTAGAAGCAGGCACCCATGCCTCACGCCGGCTTCCTCGTGAGCGCTGCTTTACTTTCCCGTCAAGCGCTCGTGTGCTACAGCGCTCCCCGTTGTGGTCTCTCACCGTGGTTGCTTCATACCCAGCAAAGACACAGACGTGTCCACACACCACGTAATTCAGCCATCGTCACCACCGTCACCACCGTGAAGTACAGAGTGAGCTCATGTGTAGGCCCTGTCAGTGGCGCTCAAGGGCTTTGTGAAGCCTGTTCTCGACAGCCTGGCGCTGCCAGACGACGCCCACAATCCCCGGCAATTCCTGAAGACCGTCACATTCCTCCTGTCTGCAACGAATCGCTGCAGCACCGAGCTGAGGGCCCTCTTCCCCGACACCGCGCGCGCCGTGATGTCCTCGCTGACCCACCCGCTCTTCCAGCCGTTTGAGCGCTTTGTGCAGAAGTACGCTGAGCTGGATGGGCTCGTTCTGACTGAAGAGGTGTGCCTTCAAACGCGCTGCGCCCACTGCCGATCTGCCGTGGAGCAACCGCAGCTGAACAAGGTGGCACCCGCCACGCGTGCCCGTCTGGGGGCCTTTTCGCAGCACCGTTTTTGCCAGTCCAGTGACCCGGAAATCATCCCTGCAGCAGGTTGGTCCTGAAAGAAGTGATGCCGCCTGATGCTTCTGTGGCACCTGCGCTGGCTACCCTTTCCGGGAGTGGCTGTGAATGATGGGGTGGAGGGTGCAGGTGGAAAATGCCGTGGCAACTGGGCCAGCAGGTGCAGTGGCGGCACAGGAGCCGGACGTGGCCGTGGACGCGCTCATAGCAGCCCCGCGTGCGGTCCAACTCGCTGCACGGGCTGCGCTGGACCGTTGCGAGGCGGTGACCGCGAGCCTGCACTTGCCGCAGCTCGTCCTCGTCGTGGACGCAGCCCTCGCGCGAGCGTTCTCGCAGGTCGAGGCGCGCGCGCGCGCGCTCGCCCCCGCCCCCGCGGCCCCGGCCGCGCGCCACGGGAAAGTTAGGACATA
>JAUMHO010061575.1:0-24725 GCA_032360965.1 Ulva armoricana
ATAGTTTGCGAAAACCCACTTTGCTGTCGTTGCGAAAATCCACGTACCCAATGGCTTTCAGATACTGGTCGGGAACCACTGGTTTTTGATTAACCTTTCTGTTAGCAGAGTTTCAGTCTGGCACCTCTGATAATATGTAAAGTCACTTGTGATGAGGTTACGTTCCATGCTGAAAGATAAATATTCCTTCGCCATCATTATCATGGCTGCTTTTCTCCTAACGGCATGCTCCACCGAAAAAACCGCCACCGAATATTTAGCCAGCGCTCAAGCTTTTGTAGAGTCAAACGATAATTCATCAGCTCTGATCGAAGTGCGAAACGCTGCACGCCAAGATTCCGAGAACATGGACGCACGTTTACTGCTTGGGAAACTGGAACTGGCTTCTGGCAACCCCTCAGCTGCTGAAACCGAACTCATCAAAGCCCGCGAACTTGGCGCTCCCACTGTCGAGACCATTTCACACCTTGGTGAAGCTTATTGGCTGTTACGCAAGGTTGACGCACTCGAGGCACTGGATGCTGAAGCACTCACAGGCTCTCAAAAAGCTAAATTATTGGGTTATCAAGCTGAAGCCGCAATAACGCAGTCCAAATTCCCTGAAGCTGCCAAGTTGGCTGCGCAAGCGCTAGACACCGATGCTGTGTCCCCTGTAGCACTCACCGCAAGCGCTCGCCTCCAAGTTATCGAAAACAACATACCTGTTGCTCGCACCTATCTATCAACTGCTAATGACAACAGCCCCGATTACGCCGCCGCCTGGGAGCTGCTTGGTGACATCGAAGCCCGTGAAAACCGACTTCCTGAGGCACTCAACGCCTACTCAAACGCCATCAGCACATCAGTTAGCTTCGCAGAGCCATTATTCAAAAGAGCAAAAATTCATCTAGCGCTTGACGATTTGGCTGCTGCGGCAAAAGATGTGGAGATTTTCAAGGAATACGATGTCAACACGCCGTTCATCAACCTACTAGAGGGTGAGGTGCTGCTCCGCAGTGGTGAATTTGCCGACGCACAACTGGCGCTAGAAGAGGCGCTAAAAATAGCACCAGATTTTCAACCAGCCGTGCGGACACTAGCCGTCATTCACATGCTACGCAAAAATCTGGGTCAGGCCGATCAATATGCTAAGCAATACTTCGATGCCACAGACTCAGACGATTCGCGCAATCTGCTTGCGACTGTACGCCTGCAGAGTGATCGGCTAAAACAAGTTGAGCAAACCTTGCAACCTCTGACCGATGCCGGACGCCTAGGTCAGTTAGGCTCTCAAGTTCTGGCAACCAGCCTGCTCAAACAGGATAAATTGGATGAGGCTGTGACCACCATGTTGAGCCTACACGCCGGCCTTGCACGCGTAGGAGATACAGATTCAGCCCCTCTAGCAATGACGACAGACCCTGCAACGTTCATGAGTGAGGAACTTCTTGGCAAAACATCCGATGAGAGTTCAGTGAACGAAACCAACAGCGAGCCCTATATTTCGCAGCGGGATCAACAGCTAATTGACGCGGTGAATGCACTGGCGGATAACAACACGACCGACGCACTTGCTGCAGTGGCTAAACTTATAGAACAAGACCGGAACAACGCTGATCTACACACCTTACTGGCTAGAATCCATGCAGCCGCCGGTGACACAAAAGCAGCACTTGACGCGGCCAACACGGCCATAGCATCTGACAACACGCCAGCATCAGCCTTTATCATCAAGTCGATGTTAAGTATCAAACCTGAGGACTCAACGGAAGCTATTACCTTGTTGGAATCTGAACTAAGTCGCTTTGAAGGCCCTGAGCGAGAACAGATTATTCTTTCACTGGGAAGTATCAACGCCAGTACTGGAAACACAGAACAGATGCTTGAATGGCTAGAACAAGCCAAAAGAGAAAACCCCGCCTCATATCGCTCGTCTCTTGCGCTATCAAGTTATTACGCCAACAACTCTGAACCCAATAAGGTTCTCACTGCACTGAGTGGACTGACCAGCACCAGCGAACAGAATTCAGGCGTCGTCGAACTCAAGGTGCAGGCTCATATCGCTCTGCAGCAATTTGATGAAGCCATAGCAGCGGTAACCCCGACCCTACTGAGAGAGCCAAACAACGGGCGTTGGCGCTTCCTTCGAGCCAAGGCCTTTGCAGGATTACAAGACATGGAAGCTGTGCACCGCGACCTTGATGTTGCACTGCGGCTCAACCCTGACGATGCGGCCGCGGCACTTGCGAAAGCTAACCTGAGTTTATTAACCAACGACCTCTCTCAAGTAGAGATGCGGCTTACTCAGCTGCAGGCACTGATACCGGATACGCCAGCGCTTGCTCAGTTATCCGAGCGAATTGAAGGCGCTAAACTACAAACCGCAGGTGCTACCCAAACACCCAAAATCAGCGACAATCCATCATCAACGAAAGAGGTTATGGACACGGCCAAAATACTTTGGACCCAAGACGAAAAAGTCGAAGCTGTTGCCGTTCTAACAACGTGGCTAGAGCAAACACCCAACGATATTACCGTACAACTGACTTTAGCCAATACATACATGGCCTTGGATCAGCAAGAGGACGCTATCACCACCTATGAAGCTGTTATCGATATCGACGATAGTAACTTCATGGCTTTGAACAATTTAGCTTGGCAGCTGCGTAAACAACAGCCTGATACCGCCATCGACTACGCACGCCGAGCCGTGGCCATTCAACCCGAAAACATCGCCACACTCGACACACTGGCCGTTATTCAGTATGAACAAGGCATGTTTGACGATGCCGATGACACCTTCGGTCGCATTCTTGCACTGAAACCTGAAAATCCCACCATCCTGTTCCATGGCGCACGTATTCAGGCTGCTCAAGGTAAAAACGAATCGGCAAAGGGGATACTGGAAGATCTAATTGATGGTAATGCTGACTTCCCCGAACTGGACGCTGCTAAGGACTTGTACAACAGCCTTTGATCGCCCAAAGTGATGACGAATTGCACATTGGCAACAAGTTTTGCCAAAACGATCAAACAGCATCCAAATCGCTTGGCCATTGTTCACGGTGAACACAGGCTAACCTATTCAGATCTGGAATTGCAGGTAACGCGGGCACGACACGCACTTTCCAGCCTTGAACTCGAAGCTGGTCGCCGGGTTATAGTTGTGGCTGACAAGACGCCTGAGGTTGTCTGTATTTTGTTGGCGGGATGGCAGTTACCAGTCACTCTGGTCGTTATAAACCCTCTACTTAAGTCAAAACAAATTGAACACATACTGCAAGACAGCACAGCTAGCTGCCTAATCTGCGATTCGCTAAAATTGCAGCATTTGCGGGAAAATGAATTCGATTTTTCAACTTTGACTCACGTATTGCTTACTGATGCTAACTGTCATCATAGCTCTGATAACACAACGACAGCAGCTGCCAATGACCCTTCTGTTTGCGAAGCCACGACTAATAGTGCGCTCGACGCAGATTCGAATAATTGGAAGAACAGCCTAACTAGACTTTCGACTAGCCAGGGCAAGCATCCGGCAATTTACTCATGGGAGGATCTCTTAGATCAAGCAGAAGCCATATCCGTACGAGAAGCCCCTCCTCCATCTGAGCAAACGCTAGCTGTCATTCTCTATACCTCCGGCAGCACAGGTTCGCCAAAGGGCGTAATGCTCAGCCACAGTAATCTCTACTATGGCGCCATCAGTGTGTCATCCTACCTAGAAAATACGCCTGACGACCGAGTGCTGGCACTAATGCCGCTGTCTTTCGACTACGGGCTGAGTCAGCTAACTTCAGCTGTAGTCACAGGTGCCTGTCTGGTTTTGTATGACTATGTACTACCCCAAAGCCTTATAGGTTTGCTGACTAAAGAGCGCATCACCGGTGTACCTGCAGTGCCCCATGTGTGGGATCAACTGGCGAAGCTTGCATGGCCTAGCATGCCTGACTTGCGCTATATCACTAGCACAGGCGGTCGGCTGCAAACCCCTACAATACACAAACTGATTGAAAAGCTACCCGATACCAAAATTTACTCGATGTACGGCTTTACTGAAGCATTTAGAGCTACTTATTTACCACCTGCAGAGATTGCTCAGCGGCCTGGCTCCATCGGTAAAGCGGTGCCTCATGCGCATATTAGGGTTATCGGTCCCAGTGGAGAGGAAACGGCTCCCGGCGAACAGGGTGAACTGGGGCAATCAGGACCACTGGTCAGCTTAGGTTACTGGAATGATCAGCAGGCCACATCAAACAAGATTAAGCATTTAGCTATTAGCGGTAATAACAGCGCAACAACACGCTTCGCACTCTCCGGCGATGTCGTCTATCGAGATGAGGAAGGCTACCTGTACTTTGTTGATCGAAAAGATGATTTGGTCAAACTCAGCGGTTATAGGGTCTCTTTGAGTGAAATAGAGAAAGCCTTGCTGGATTCCCCGCACATTGATGAAAGCTGTGTTGTCAGCTTGCCTGACGATCGATTTGGTCATGTGGCGGTAGCCTTTGTTGTCACGAATAAGCCAGTGACCACACAAACCTTGTCTCAATGGGCACGCACAACTCTGCCCAGCTATTGCGTACCAAGCCGATGGTTTGTGCTCGCAGAACTACCTACCACACCTAACAACAAGATCGACAGGGCCATGCTAGCTGCTAGTGTTAAACAGCATACGCCCCCTACACTGAATTGACCCGGTTGCACCAAGACAACGTCAGCATCTCAAGTTTTTCATGTTGCTCGGGATCGGAAAACGAGTGATCAGCATTCACGGTAAAAAAGTGGGGTTTTGAAATTGCGTTTTCGCTCTTCGCGTAACGCTTGTCATGCTCATCCAGGAACTCTTTCGCCGTTACATCACGATCGCTGGTAATTACAGCTACCTCCTCGCTATAACGCTCTAAAGCCGAGAAAACGACGTCCGGTAAATCATCACTCTGATTTGCTGCTAACTTAACAGAGGCTGCGGCAAACCCCTTGTATAAGTCTGCCAACAGCGAGCCCATGCTGCTCAAAAAACTAACCTCCCCATAGATAAAACGCTTCCAGAAACTGGCACTAAAAAACTGTCGTCGATAATGATGCTTCAGTACAGTACGCGCTGCGCCCGCGTTGGTGGTAACCCAAGGATTGACCATAATCACACTGTGTACAGCCTCACTGGCGGCGAAGCAGATTGATGCGCTAGCGCCATCACACAAGCCCCACAGTACAACGCGATCCACCCAAGGTGCTTGTTTGCGAAATGCAGTAACAGCAGCCCTTATATCCTGATCTGTTTCCAGAAAATGCCTTTGACTCGCGGCGCTATCTCCCATACCACGAGTATCGAATCGGAAAGAAGAATAGCCATGACATGCCAGGTACCTTGCCAGACGGACGAACTGCCGTTGTGCACCCGTTCGGTACTGTCTGCCGCCAACTACAAAAACCACCCCTGTTCTTACATCTTGCGTACTTCGATTAAGAACGCCGATTACCGACTCCCCCTCAACATCAAACACTATTGACACTTCATCCTGAGCGCCATTTACTCGATTGAGCGATGACATCAACGTACAACGGCGGCAACTACCGCTTCAATAAGTGATTCGTCCGGTTCAAGTTCATAGGATTGCCAAAATGGCTTGTGCATATGCGCCTCAACAGCCCAAGTCGTTGCCGCTTTAGTAGTCTCATTGTTCACAGTAGACTTCGCGGACAAATCAAACCACGATCGATGAATGCCTGCATGACTAGTCAGAACACCATGTAGATGCTGATTCCGTAAGGACTGGCACAACTCGGCAGAGAGGGTATGTCCTCCGGCATTCACTGTGTCGCCGTGTTCGATCAATTCCCACAAATCCTGCACGCTCTGGGAATTATTCCCCGCCAGTCGCTGCGAGATCGTTCGAGCACGAAACAGACGATTCACCACATCCTCACCTTGATGTTCTGGCTGCACCATCACCAGATTACGCAACCTAAGGGAGCTTGTACCCTGATCACAGCTTCCGATGACGTCTGGAATCATCAAACAACCGGCTCTGACGCCCAGAATTGACAACTCAACGGGTTGAGACTCTGCGCCGGATAATGCTGCGATATGCTGAATAACACAGCGCAAATCAGCTTGCCTGATGTCCCAGGTGGCTTCCTCAAGTAGACCAGCACTATCACCCGTACCGTACAAATCAGGTTGCACGGTGACCATATCGCGACGTGTCAGCTGCTCACGGACACCACTGTAAAAACGCCTGCAGAGATTAATCTCTTCACCAAAGGGTGGCAGGAATAGCACAATGTGATTCTGTCTATTATCGTGAGGTTTTCTGAATAACTCTCGCTGATCAGGCATTGCTGATGCCTTGTTTTCATATTTTGACCCAAACAGACAGAACAGAGGGCCTTTTTCACCCTCAAGAAACACCGGTGTGAGGGTTTCAGTGTGCATTGATATAGTCTAAATACACGCTCAACACGCATCAAGCTTCATTTGTGCAAACGCACGAAAAGTACCGAGAGTTTCAAACACTTCAATTTCCAATTCTTCGTCTTCAACACGGAATCCATATAGCTCTTCCAGTCCCAGCATTAGATTAACCACTCCCATCGAATCCAGTTCAGGTATTGCCCCAAGCAAGTTAGAATGCTCTTCTAATTGTGCAGCACGATTAGGGTCACCAATTACATTTCCAACAATCTGCTGAATGTCCTCCAATTTTACGTGCTGCATATTTTGTAGTCTGATTGTTTATTCATGCCCAAATAGAGGGTGCGTGCATTGAATAGGTATCTTGCACCACCCCTAGGGATACTGTCGGCAGTTACCGCCATTCTGCCAGCTTTATCACGCGGAGCGCTAACCGTTTCACAAAAGGTAGGAAATGCTGGTCTTTCAGCCGCTTAGCTTGAGCAATCGGTGATCTGGGGTTAAAAGCTGTTATTTCGAATTTCTCTCGTCTCAATGTCATCCAATCACGCTTATAAGCATCATCGCCACTGAGAAAATCCAAGCGATTCACGTTATCGTTTTCCATGACATGCTTCACCATATGGGCCATAAGCAACGTACCTGGTGAGTAGTTGTCATAGAACGCGTCATGTGCGAGTTTATAGATATAGGCCGTGCCATTTTTCACAATCCAAAAATGAATCGCAACAGGCTTACCTTCAATACTCAGTAGTCCGAGCCTCAAATGCCCTGCCTTTGCACAATCTGAAATCAGCTGTGGGATAAAATTGGGATGCGGCTCGGGCACCTTCCAGCTGTGATCGTAGATACGTTGATAAGCTTTGAGCAGTTGATCAAGATCGCGTTGACCGTCATGAACGGTTAAATGAACGTTAGGCAACTTCCACAGTTTAGCCATCTTCCGCCGCAGCGTGCTTCTCAAACGGCCTGGACGGCTTGCTATGTAGTCATCATAGCCCCCTGTCAGATCATGAACCCAATTCGCCTGATGTACGCTCAGATAGGATTTCCAACCAAGCATTTCTAGAGCATGCAAAATGATACCAGCCTCAGGAGCATCGAGGTCTACCCCGTTAAGTTGAAGCACATGTGGCGATTCCGATTGCAAAACATGATTTAGTAAGGGACGTAAATATTGATGCGCGTCAACACATGAACACAACGGCCTGTAGTCAACACTGTAATAATTTTCCAGCGATGTTAAGCGCTTAATACCCCATGCAACTTTACTGCGATATAGGGGCAACAGCACAGACACTGAATTACAATTGATTGGATGCTCTGGCATCAACTGGTTATTCCGCAAAATACTGTCTCGATCATCATCAATATGCTCGGCCGACATTTGTCGTGCTAATAAGTCCGTCCCATCAACGCCACTGCTATTCATCGAAGCACAGCAATAGCCGAACAGTATTTCAACGTTATTTGACCCAACAAACTGTTCGAAAATCACATACCAGCCTGAATTACCAGGGAAAACATTGGCGTCATGATGACCAACCGGTGCTGGAAGATCAGCGGCACTATCCAAAATAGTGAAATACATAATAAGCCTTAAAGTGACATCTCAAATATTTATCCAATCGAGATACGTTAAACTAAAACACGACTAGTTGCGTATGCGCCGCAGGTTCGGTTTTTAAAATGAGAGACAGTTTAATATTCGTACAGTAAGCCGAGTTATAATAACGTTAATTAGGAATTTCTTTTAAGTGTACGCATGCTGCAGTCAATACAGTTGGATCAAAAAAGGGAAAGTTACTGGTGCAGATTCTGAACACCTTAAAAATTAACACAACCAGCCACCTAGTCAAGCTGACCGTTCTTTGTTTCAGTACAATAATCCTACTGGTTGTACTTTTCTGGTCAACAGCCACGTCTATTGTGGGTATCTGGTCAGCTTCTGAAACATTTACTCACGGTTATTTCGTAATACCTGCATTTTTTTGGCTAGTCTGGCGTCAGAGCGATGTGTTAGCCAAGCTGCAGATACAGCCAGATTTACTGGCGCTTGTTCCACTCATAGGTGCAGGAGCATTGTGGCTTTTGTGCAAGCTGGCAGGGATTCAAGTTGGCGAACACATGGCATTTGTGCTTATTCTCATTTTCGCTCTTTGGGCCGTGATGGGACGGGATATAGCCGAGCAACTTAAATTTCCTTTAGCATTCCTGATATTCCTCGCTCCAGTGGGCGAAGAACTAGTGCCTCAATTGATGGAAATCACAGCCGACATGACTGTCTGGGCAATACGTCAAACAAGTATCCCAATTTATCGTGAAGGATTATTTTTCAGTTTACCTTCGGGAAATTGGTCTGTTGTAGAGGCCTGTAGTGGTATTCGCTATTTGATATCTTCCACAGTACTTGGAGCTTTATATGCTTATCTTAGTTTTAACTCCATGCGTTTGCGAATCGGTTTCCTCGTAGTTGCCATAGCGGTTCCCATCTTGGCTAACAGCATGCGGGCATTTATGATCGTAATGCTCGGCCATTTCAGCGGAAACAAGATTGCCACGGGAGTAGACCATCTCGTTTACGGATGGTTGTTCTTCGGCATCGTGATGTTTGCGTTGTTCAGCATTGGCGGATGGCTTAAAAAATACGATACTGAGCCCCCTACAGCTACAGAAAACGGCACATCTGATAGCGCACAAGATATGACTACTTTGGATTCAGAAATAACCCTGGCCACAACAATATCCGTCGAACATGCATCTACAGGGTATCCAACAAAGCCACTACCGTTGGTCGCTCTTGTAGCCACTATTGCTGTATGGCCAATATGGTCTGCCGCAACTTCCTTAGGCAACACTACAATCAACCCGCAGACGCTAGCCACCTACGCCCTAACGGATGGGCTTATTTTTGATGATTCAGAAGAGCCCTTCGTCTCTACAGCTTCGCTATGGCAGCCACACAATTACGGTCATGATGTCCGTGTTGAATCGAGTTACTCGGGTTTTGAATCAAAAAACGGTATTTTACCTTCTGTTCGAGCCATCGCATTTGTGTATCGAGATCAACGTCAGGGTAAGGAAATGGTTAGCACGGGCAATGTACTAGTTACCAGTTCAGACGATCCTTGGCGCGTAACACGTTCTACCATCAAAGCGATAGCACCAGTTCAGCATTCAGATACTGATAGTAAAAACATCACAGTGACGACTATCTCAATCAAAGAGAGCACCCTCAAGAGCTCTACACAACAACTAATAGTTTGGCAGTGGTTTCGCATAGGTAATATTCGCACATCCAACGCGCTGGTGGCAAAGTTAACGGAAGTTCGGAACAAACTACTGCTAAGAGACGCAATAAGCACTGCTTATATTCTGGCTACAGATGCGAACAACGATAACTATGAAAGCGCTTTGTCTAATGCGTTAGCATTGATTGATAGCGAAACAGCTTTATAGAGCCAGCATCACTCAGTTCAAAGTAGCTGTGATATCGATAAGGGGCAGCATCCTTGCTGTTGTGAAAAAAACTATAGACTGACCTTTTTCATGTATTTGTGTGCGGTGCTAGACCGAAAAAACCAAATGCGCTATGAAAACAAATACGTTTCTGTAAAATCGCAACCTGCATCGAGCTGTAATATTCTCACTCAAAAGGTTACAAAAATACCCACGATACAGAAACTCTCAATCTGTCAGATCTTGACTCATCTGTCCCTGTATTATTATCACTGGTAGCAGTTCTGTAGTTAATCGTTGCAGATATCGATCGACCAAAGGCGCGCTGAAATTCGAAACTCGAGAACCTCAATGTTGATTCAGTTGAATCCGCGCTAAGGATTGATGAGCGCGTACTCACGCCGAATGAGGTAGTGAAGGAACTGACTCTACCCTCTAGAGTATGTGTCAGCTCTAGCCGTTCGTCTATCGATTGAACATCATCGGCCAATGGAGACACCGATGACTGTCCACCCAAAAGGGCTGTATTTGCACCTGGATCGGTAACTTGAGCAGATGCCTCTTGCCCGTTACTAGGCGTAAGCGATGTTGCAAAACCATTGTTTGAGAATAAACCTTGCTGCAGCCCAGATTGGCGAGACCATTCAAAACTCAACGAGTTTCTTCTACCACTCCATGTTGCCAACATGAACGGCGTTTGGCCGAAATTCCGCCTTGCGTACCCAGCATTTAGCAGTAGCTGATCAGTGGGCTCCCATCGTAAATCAACCCCCCAAAAGAAGCCATCCAGATCCTCATCTGATCCTTGTACATCAACTAAGTCATGCCCCACTAACGCCGACACCAATGTTTTTTGACTGTTTAGAGGAACACCTAAGCCCACAATAGCTTCACCAAATTTAAACGTTCCAGTGTCGTCAATATCTGTGTTTACATACCTTGTATTTGTGGTTAAAAAAGCACGCCCCCTCTGCAACAAACTGCGAGTTTCAGCGTGAACAGAATGACTCTGGCTTGATAATTGATCAGTATCGGAGAAATCGGTATACGAGAAATTGTGCTCAACGTTTAGAGTTGATGCTTGCCCAAACCTGCCACTAGCGCTGCTAATGATGGAAAAATCATACTGGGAACGATCTTCGTTGGCCTCCCCCAGAAACTCATCAGCACTTCTGGATTTTGACTCAAGAACGCGATCAACACTCGCAAAAGTCGCAATCGTAGCCCTTTCAGGTACCACCGTGTAGAGACTTTCAAGTGTTGCTGATGGGCGAGTGGATGAGCTTCCATCACTCCGGTCATAGACGGAATCAACCCCCAATCTTGCATTGATATCGATAGACCGGCCTTTTCCGTTTATAGAAAAGTAGGGACTTACCCCTAGCAGGGTCTCAGTTTGTCTATCATTTGCGTCAACAGCACCTGAAACTCTCTGAACAATAACTTCAGATTCTATGCCGGCACCGGTACTCCATTGCGCGGAGTGAACTGGAGCACAATATGCCCCCTGCACTGCCAACAACGTGATTGGTAACCAGCACTGGCGATGGATTCGTGCTTTTCGGCTACGCGCAACCATTACGAATAGGAGTAGTTGTAGTAATCATAGTGCCCCAATCGCGTAGTAGATTTGTTAAGCAGGATACCCACTTTTTTCTCATTGTCTATTAGCCGTAAAGCCTGCAACACTATACCTTGACTCGTTTGCTCCTCTGCAACAACAAATACAATTTGCCCAGCATGATCAACAAGGATGGCAGCTTCTGTTGTTTGCATGATGGGAGGGCAATCCATAACGATTATGCGCTCGTGATAGCGATTGGATAAATCGGCTATCAACCTCATCATAGTATCGCTAGACAGTAATTCACTCGCTAATGCATTCTTACGCCCAGCAGGCAAAAAACTAAGACGCTCAACATTTGTTCTTAAGATTACATCAGACGGCTCTACGGTGTCATTGTCTAGCAGATCCAGCAAGCCTGGCGCATTGGAGGACACTCCAAACACTTCACCCGCTGTATGCCTCACCACATCTGAATCAATTAATAGCACTGTGCGATCTTTCTCACGGGCGAGGCTCATTGCTAAATTTATCGCCGAATACGTTTTTCCTTCGCCAGACATAGCACTTGTCACGGCCAGAACATTGGTTAGGGATTCGCTATCATCATTAGAGCGCCCCAGTCGTTTCAGCAAAGGACGTTTAATGCGTCGATACTCTTCGGTAATTTGATTTTTCGGTGTAGCCGGGGTAATTAAACCTAATTTGTCCAATGATGCCAGAGGTAATTCGTGTAGTTTTGAATGTTTTATTTCCCTCTTATCTGATTTGCTAGTACGCTCAATAGAATCCGTAGTATTATGCAAAGACAGGACCCTGTTACCCTCCACTTCAGTAGGTATGCCATCGGCTAAAGAAATATCAACTCCACCCTTAAGCTGGATACCCATTACATCCGAAGCTGTAGCCCCCCCTACCCCTCCGACCCGCTCAGTAACATCATCTGTCAGATATTCAGCAGACTCATTATAATCCTGCTTTGAAATAGTAGTTTGTGCTTTCGACACACACTGTTGAGCTTGGCGCACCGCAGCCATTGCTTTTTCAATGTCATTCATGAGTGTGGATATTCATATTTTTAAAGGGCCGAATCACCGATTAAGGAATTCACTGCTGCCGATATTGCCTTGCTGGCTTGCTCAAACAACGGACCTAGAGGAGTATCGTTTATAACATTCACGATTTCTTCAGGAATCAAACCGCTGTAGTACGCAGCCATCAAAACAAAGATAGCTATAAGCAGAGATAGCAGCGCGAAGTAGATACCCCAACTAATCAAGCCTCGAAATTTTTGAGAACCAGTCTTTTGCAAAGCAACTGTTCCAAGAACAGAATGCCCTGTTTTCTTAGCAATCGTTTCAATATCGTAGAACACAGGAAACGCAAGCGACAATAAGAAAGCCAAGCCCGCCCCTACGCCTATACCTCCGGCAATGGCAGCAACGCTGAATATCAATTTGTTGGGGCCAGTGGGCGTCGATGACACAAACGGTGGGTCTATTACTCTAAATTGCACATCATCAACATTCTGTTCAACCTGCTCGGAAAGCAAAGCGGATTCTCGCCGCTCCAGTAACTCCTCATATTGAGCTTTAACGACCTCGTAGTCGCGGTCCAGCTGCTTTAGTGTTGCTTCAATTTTGGGTATCGTTTCAACCGTTGCATTCAATTCTCCAACTTGTTCATCAAACGCCTTGGTTCGGACGTCCAGCTCAGCTATTCGCGCTTCCGTTTCTGCCAGAAGCCCAGCTATTTCTTGATAAGCGGGATTAGCCACCACAACAAAGGTCTCTGTCGATGAGCTGCCATTAGCGGCCTCTTGCTGCGTTTGACGCTCTAGCTGCTCTATGCTGCCCCTCAACTGGCTTACCGAGGGGTGCTTATCTGTAAAACGAGCAAGAATGGCAGTTAGCTCTTCCCGCTTTGCTCTCAATTCACTATTCAACGGTGACTCAACAGCCGTATATCCTGAACTTTGGGAAATAGTTCTAGGTTCCCTGGCCAATTGAGCAAGTAAAGATGATTGCCGACTTTGCGCTTCACCCAATTCTAATGTGGCACTACGTGCGTCGCTTTTCAAAAGCTCCAAACGTTGGTAGTAGGAACCTGCCTCACTAGGCATTTTCCCAGCATTTTCAAGCGTAAAATCAGACAGGCGTCTGTCGGCCTCTGCCAGGCGTTGCTCATAATCTGCAACTTGTTGACCTAAAAAGTCTCTAGCAGACTCGTTATCGTCACGCTCCTCTCCGATTGTGCTTTCTACAAATACGGTAATTAAGGATTGCACCATGCGTCTGGCCAATTCTGGATCCTTATTAACATAGCTCACTGTATATAGAGAGCTATTCCCACGAGTACCTTGTAACTTGACTGTCTTCGCCAGCGTGCTAATTAGATTTTCCTTCTCCAGAGCCGTAACAGCCTGAATATCCAGGTCTGTCATTCTTGATAGCTTCTCAAGGTTCGGCCTATTGAGTAGTGTTCTACTCATCAGCTGAACACGTTGATTAACATCAGGCTGAACCGTAATACCTTTCAGCAACGGCTTGAGCACTTGATTACTATCAACAAACACTCGTGCGTTTGCTTCATAGTAATCATCCATTTGTGCAATAAAAAGCCATCCAGCGGACGACAGGACAAACGCGGTTACCAGAGCTATCCATCTAAATCTCATGATGGCACGAAGCACCGCTAATGCGCTGTGGATTATCTCGTTCATGTCAGGTTTTACGCAACGTTATTTGGATTTTAGCATTCATCTAAAACCAGCTTTCCGGTATAAGTACTACATCCCCTGGTTGCAATTCCACGTTGGCCGAGATATCGCCTTTGCGCACTAAATCATTAATTCGTAACGAATAGTTCTTCCGTTCTCCATCAGTGCTACGAATCAATGTAGCGCGGTTCCCACTGGCGAACTCTCCCACGCCACCAGCCTCGATGAGAAGATCCAACAGAGTCATTCCTACGTTGAACGGAACGGACTTTGGTTCAGCGCTGGAACCGATAATTCGAACCAGTTGGCCACGGTTACCAGAAAACTGGCTGACAGAGACGGTAGCTACCGGGTTATTAACAAACTCCGCGTAAGCAGTTTCAAGATCACGGGCGAGTTCACTGGGTGTTTTGCCAGCGGCAGTTAGATCTTCAACCAATTTTGTTGTAATTTGGCCATCGGGCCTGACGGGCACCGTGTCTTGCAGATCGTCGTATCCCCAGAGATATATACTCAGCGTATCGCCCGCACCAATAATGTAGTCGTATGATTGAGTGCTGGATCCCGCCGTCGCACTAGGCGGGAGCTCGGGATGCTGTTTCGCTGTGCAGCCAACCATTAAAAGGACAAGCGAAAATAGTGTTACTACCTGAAGGTTATTAAGTTTTTTCAATTGCATTCTGAGCCGTTTCCCTGACACTTTCTAGTGACGTAGTCTTCGCCTAACAATCACATCCGTAAAAAGAGAACCTATTTTAAATGAAACAGATAACGTTGACGTATCTAACCAGGTACGGGTTCAACCGACGCGGGCACTAGATCGGGTAACAAACCTTCTTCACGTAAGTCCTCTATCACTGCTTCTAGATCTGATTCTTCCAAACGATCTTGATCTTGCACCATTCCTCGCAGCAATAACCTGCTGCATATCAAGTTTACACGTCGTGGAATTCCACCTGTGTTCAAAAATAGCGAAGGAACAATAGCACTTGCAATTTTAGGTAACCCGGACCACCCACTCTCGCGTAAACAATGCTTGATATATGACTTCGTATCGCTCTCAGTCATAGGATTGAGTTCACATGCGGCAGTAATGCGCTGCATCACTTGAGATAATTCGGGGTTCCTGAGCCGCTCTTTTAGGGAAGTTTGGCCTACGAGGATAATCTGTATAAGTGCCAGATTTCGATATTCCAGATTGGCTAGATTTTTAACTTCATCCAACGCCTCATTTGCCAAACTTTGAGCCTCGTCGATCAATAAAACCGTCCTTTGTCCTTTGTCTACCGTCTTTTTCAATGTTGATTCGATATTGTCAAGCATCGCTACCTTTCTAATGCCATCAGTAGGCAAAGCCAGCTTGTTAGCGATCAGATAGATAAGGTCATCGCCGTTGATGCTTCCTGTTGAAATCTCCAGGAATTGAACAGGTGATTCAGAGGCTTGAAAAACGCAATCCCTAATGAGAGTAGTTTTACCCGTTCCCGGTGATCCAGTAACAAGCAACAAGCCTTCGCCCTTCTCCATAGCGTAAAAAAGGTACGACAGCGCCTTGGCGTAGCTGGCATGCTTAAAACACACTTCAGTGCGTGGCCGAAGGCGAAATGGATCCCGTGTTAATTTGTAGTGCGCTTCATACATTCTAACCAACAGTCCCTGAGCGTCTAACAATTTCAAGTTTTATTTAAAAGCTAAATACCTTGCTACCATGCAATGATAGCCGATTTATACTTAATGTCTAACTATTAGATTTCATTAGTTTTCAATATTTTAGATATAAATACTAAAATCCTTATTAATCTGAAACTAAAAGACAGGTGTTTAACATTTACGGCTTCGAATCACACTATGAGCTTATGTGCCTGATCACTAGAACCCTCAACAGCGATATGCCAGAAGTAGGCCATTTACCGTCATGACACCAGGAATTCTAACCTACGGATTTGCGTGCCTTACGATTTCCTTGTTGCTGCTACAACTATCCCTTACCGGTGACAAAACCTCACGAAACAACTCCCTCATCATTGCTTTGCTTGTCTCGTTGTTTTGGGCCACGTTCTACCTGCTCATGACAGTGCGGCCAGTACCCCTACTCATTGCGTCCGGAGTGCCTGATTCGCTAAGAATACTTGCATGGGCAGGCTTTATAAACTCACTACTGAACACCAACAACGAGTCAATTAGAAAACGCAGCAAATGGCTTTTTTTTTCAAACAACAATGGAACGAGCAAGCTGTTATATGGCGGTATAGCAGTCATTGCTATCCAAATAGCGCTTGCGCTTACTATACTTATAGACAGGGCTCCCAGCGCAATAGTTGGAACAGCCCTTCCGGTGTCTTGGACAATTCCACCTTTGCTGTGTCTGCTGTTGCTGGAGCGCTTTTATGTGGCAACTAATGCCAAAAACCGCACCTCTATAAAGTTAGTTTGCCTGGCACTAGGCACTATGGTTGCTTACGATTTTTACCTGTTCTCCAACACGTTGCTTTTCAGGCAAATCTCACTGGACAACTGGCACGCCCGAGGTTTTCTGTATGGGCTCATCATTCCATTCGTGGCCTATTCTGCCGCTAAAAACCCTCAATGGTCAATACAGCTTCATGTGAGCAGACGGATTGTTACCAGCTCAGCTACATTTTTAATAGCCGGTGTCTACCTACTGGCCACAGCGTTCGCCGCCTCCCTTATCAATCTGGATCGTTTTGAAGGCGCAACTGTAATTCAGATAACATTCGTTTTGTTGGCAGTTGTATTGCTACTTGCGATCGTATCATCTAGAAAATTCAGGGCACAGTGTCGCGTTTTCATATCGAAGAATTTTTTCAGCTTCAAGTACGACTATCGTCATGAATGGCTCAAATTTACTGAAAAACTGTCTGCTCAAATTGATGAAACGCCGGAGGCGGTTTTGCAGGGCTTATGCGACATCGTGGATAGTGATGCTGGTGAGATTTGGGTTAAGGGTAAAAACGATAGATACCAATGCGTCGGTATTCGCGGTAGTCATAATGTTGATGGCCTTCGCTTACTCGCACGCGATGTTGACCCCATCATTGAGTTTCTACAAAGAACTCATTGGTTAATTGACGTTGATGAGTATCAGAAAGATCCCGATCGCTACGAAGGCCTTGCGCTGCCTAGCCGGAGTGTTTTACATGGCCGAGTATGGCTGATTGTGCCACTTCCATTCAGGCAGGGCATTGTGGGCTTCGTCCTGATAGATCGATCCACTATTGTTAAGTCGATTAACTGGGAAGACAGGGATCTCTTAAAAACAGCAGGTCATCAAGCTGCCGGGCTCATCGCCCAGCAAATAGCTCACCAGGCTTTGAAAGAGGCCGGGCAGTTTGATGCATTTAACCGCTTATCAGCATACATCGTGCATGATTTGAAAAATATTCTCGGGCAACAATCGCTCATCATCAGCAACGCGGAAAAGCACAAATCTAACCCGGAGTTTGTTGATGATGTGATTGCCACTATCGAAAATTCTGTTCAACGCATGCAGAAACTATTAGTGCAGTTACGAGAGCCAGACATGCCACCACCGCTATCCACCATTAATTTAACTACACTTTTGTATGATGTGGTCAGTGAAAAGACTGCTACCACCCCAATACCCACCGTATCTAGCACGAGTGCGCAAAATACTCTCGATGTTATGGCTGACAGAGACAAGTTAGAACGCGTATTTGGCCATTTGATTCAGAATGCACAGGAAGCAACGGCGGCATCTGGATCCGTGAATATTGAGATATCCGCCAACAATGGGTTTGCACGCGTGAAAGTTGTTGATACAGGCACAGGCATGAATGAGGATTTTATGAATCAACGGCTATTTAAAGCCTTTGAATCCACCAAGGGCTTGACCGGCATGGGAATTGGATTGTTTGAAAGTAGAGAATACATAGAACAGCTCGGTGGCAATATTACGGTGACTAGTAACGAGGGGCATGGCAGTTGTTTTGTGGTCCAGCTACCACTCATTGCCTGATTTTGTACGTACTGCCTCAGTTTCAGGCATAAGACCCATTCAATGTATTAACTACATTGCTATTTTTGTCACTTATTAGTACATCGAGGCCTACCCGTTGACTGACACAACCACAATTCTTATTGTTGAGGATGACATTGGAATCCAGAACCAACTTAAATGGTCATTAAGTGATTTCAATATTGTGCTGGCCGGCGATTATAAGCAAGCCATTGCCGCGATACGGCAATACGAACCCTCCGTTGTGCTCTTGGATTTGGGGTTACCGCCCGACCCCGGCGGCGCTACTGAAGGCATTCGCACTTTAACGGATATTTTGTCACTAGCTCCACTGACAAAAGTTATAGTCATTACAGGTAACGAAGACAGAGTTCACGCCATAGAAGCGGTAGGCTTGGGTGCTTACGATTTCTACAACAAGCCCATCGACGCCGACGTACTTTCTCAAGTCGTTGGTCGAGCACTTAACCTACACCGACTCGAACGCGAAAACCAGCAATTGCAACAAAATGCGGGTCGTTTCGCATTGGATGGAATAATCGCTGTTAGTGAACCTATGGCGCGCGTGTGTCGAGAAATAGAAAAACTTGCACCGTCCAACATTGCCACATTATTGCTCGGCGAAAGTGGCACTGGTAAAGAACTATTAGCGCGCGCTCTACACGAACTGAGCCCCAGGGCAAACCAAGCGATGGTATCTATCAACTGCGCTGCAATACCCGACAACCTACTGGAAAGTGAATTATTCGGTTACGAAAAAGGCGCTTTTACAGGAGCCGTCAAACAGACCAAAGGTAAATTGGAATACGCAGACGGTGGCACGTTGTTTCTGGACGAGATTGGCGATCTGCCTCTACCACTTCAGGCAAAATTACTCAGATTCTTACAGGAAAAAGTCATTGAACGTGTGGGTGGCCGAACTGAGATACGAGTAGATGCCCGAATCGTCTCTGCAACTCATCAGGATTTAAAGTCTCTAATCGAGCAGAAATTATTCAGGGAAGATTTATACTACCGACTGGGTGAAGTCACAGTTGATATACCAGCACTTAGAGAACGTCAAAGTGACTCCCTTGTACTCGCAAGGCATTTTTTGAATAAATTCTCTACAGAGATGGGCAAGAGTACCAAGAAATTTACGGATTCGGCCCTCAAAGCCATATCTATATATGGCTGGCCTGGCAATATTCGTGAACTGGAAAATAAGATTAAACGCGCCACTGTGATGGGCGACGGAAAATTAATCAGTGTTGATGATCTTGGCCTGCAAGATGAGGAGGATTCCCCAATTTTGTTTAACTTAAAACAAGTACGCGAAAAGGCAGAGCGGGATGCAATTACCTACGCCCTTGAGCACTCTGGAAACAACATGTCAAAGACCGCAAAACTACTGGGCGTTTCAAGGCCTACGCTGTACGACTTGACAGAAAAGCTAGGTATACAGTTCGACAAGAAAACGAAAGAGTGAGGCTATTTGCACTTCCTCTATCATCCCTATCTGAAGCAAGTTAGTCGGTAGTCTGCTTCTCACTCTGAGCACCGATATTTCTCAAGGCCAGAGAAGGTTCAAGAAATATTTCATCCATCCGGCCCCATTTGAAATCTCGAGATAGTGCTCGCAACTTAGCTTCGCATCGGCCTAGGTTGACGTAATGCCGGAAGCGAGTTTTAGCATCCAAACCTTTCATTCTTGGCTGATCTGGATCTACTTCCCATGGATGGAAATAGAAAACACAAGATCGTTTTTCGCGCTGATTTACATATTTTAGCGCCATTTTAGACAGCTGGTAGGGGTAGAGCCTAAACCAACCGCCTCCGCCACAAGGGTAGTTTTTACCTCGAAACTTTACCGTAGTAATTGGGATCTCTAGGATATCACTAGGATTCACAATGAATTCGAATCGTGGGGCGTGTGGTATTCCGTAGTGATCATGCTTTATTGGCATGATGCTCGAACTGTAGGCATACCCTGCTTCGCTTAAAATATCGTGAGCCCAGGGTGTTGACTCAACCACCGAATAACTTGGTGCTCTGTAACCTTTTACTGCCTGACCGGAAACATCTTCCAGTAATTTGCGAGTATTTAGGATATCAACAAGGAATTCTTCTGGCTTCTGAGAGCTGACCCGATGATGGAACCATCCATGACTTGCTATTTCATGGCCCGCATCAGCAATCCGCCTGACCATGTCTGGATGCTTTTCCGCTATCCAGCCTAATATGAAAAACGTACCTCGGATACCTGCATCGTCAAACATTTGGAGAATTTTTTCAACGTTCTTTTCCACGCGTGTGTCGAAACTATCCCACTCTGATCTCTTTACATAAGGATCGAAAGCCGAGACTTGAAAGTAGTCTTCAACATCCACCGTCATGGCATTTACTGGATCACTGTTGCCATCGGAAGTGTCCGAGTGATCCACGTGCGAAGTTGGACGCATCACAGGCGAATAATTCTTTCCATTACTATCTGCCATCCCACCGCGACGTTCTAACGAGTTGTAACTAATCGACATAAGCCGCAATATCCATTCTGCAAACAATTCCCGACATCACGGAGAGCAACCGCATTGGGAAAATGTAAAAATTAGTGAAAAGCTCATAGGGCTTCTTGCATAAAAGCACCTTGTCTGATGAGCTAAAGAGTACTTAAATTACATATAGTTTACAAATAAGAAACCCTACCCTTGAGTAGAGTGCTATATAAAAGCAAGCCATGAAGCTAGGTTTTTTGGATTATGAATTAATACTATCTTTCTGATTTTTATATGCTTTATCTACATCGCTCGACCAACAGGTTTATGCTGCAATATGCTGCAACCATCCAAACGTATAGAATCTTAGTTTGAAAATTGATAACAAGAGCACAGATTCGGTTTGCCAAGCCTATCAGCACGAGATGAAATAAGAGCAAATCTCCTATGCTACTCAGAATAACTCCTTCCCGGTGAATCAAAGATGATCGGTGGTTGACCACTTCATAGCTCTATTTAGAAACGTATCTATCAAGTTCAGGTACAAGTTGGGAATATATTGATCAAAAAACCAATTAATATTCCTGAAAACCTTAATATTCACTGAATATAAGATTGTGTTTGTCTCCAGGCATCTACCACTACACTTTCGACTAGAACGGATTTAACAGAGAGTATTTACCACTCTTTGGCTATACCCTGCTTTGGTGGTTAATAAATCCTTACACCTTTAGTAGCAAATCCTATCTTGCAATCTGAGTTTTAAACACACAATACTGAGTCGATAGATGATATTGGGTTTTATAAGGTGCTTGGTAATTATTTGAAGTTTGTAGAGGTAACAGTCGGATGCGAATTTCTCTGAGCTTGATTGTTTTCGAGCTGATCGCAATATGTGTACTTTTTCAGTTATCTGCCTGGATCACACTAGGGCAAACGCTGCAGAACATAATTTGGCCGATGCTGTGTTGCTCTATCCTTGTATCGGCTGCGGCGCTTCTGTGTGGTGTTTATGACAATCGCAGCTTTGAGTCGCTGCCGAACATGCATGCTCGGGGCTACCTCGGTTTCGCTCTATCAGCTGCGCTGTGCATTAGCCTGACAAGCTTGGCTTTTTCGTCAGTCTACGATGCACGCTTTATGTTTACATTCATTTTTGCAAGTGTGATAGTACTGACCACGACTAGATCGCTTTTTTGTGCGTGGGCCACGACTGACTCCACCAGTGATCACAAAAGCAGAAGAAGCATGGATAAGCAACTTGAGAACTGATTCTGGTTAAACCAATCGCTAGGCTTGAACATTGCTGCTGACTAATAGCTAACTGCACTGTTATGCGGATATAACGCCAATTACGTCCAAGAGATTTTGCGCTAACTCCTCGGCGCATAACAAGTTAATCACATGATTTTTCAGTGAAAAAATTCTTTGCGCGCTGCTAGAATAATAAGTCTTCTACACATAAAACGCGTTGATACAGCTGCTTAGTGATCAATTCAAACTCTAACTGGATTCCGCTTTCCACAAACATTGAATCCATATCAAAGCAATTTGGCACGCCAGCCTATATATACAACGAAAGTATAGTCGCTGAGCGAACCGCCCATTTATCGTCACTCTTTTCTGAGAATTTCAACCTAAGCTTCGCCGTTAAATCTAACCCAAATGATCGCCTGCTAAGATTTTTTGCCAATCACATTGATACCTACGATGTTTCGTCCTTTGGCGAGGTTCAACGTGTAATACAAGCAGGTGTGGATCCCAGGTTAATCTCTTTCTCCGGGCCTGCCAAGCGAGCTGAAGAGATAAAGCATGCTATTCAAGCTGGCGTTGGAGAGCTGGTACTGGAGTCTCCTGATGAGATTCGATTAGCCGCCGAAGCTTGCTCGCTTCTGGGGAAAAATCAAGATGTGCTTGTTCGAATCAATCCCATTTCGGTACCCCGTGGTTTCGGTGCAAGCATGTCGGGAAATTCAAGCCAATTCGGTATTGATGAGGAACAACTGCCCACAGTGCTGCCAGGTCTTGCGCAGCACCCAATGCTCAATCTCAAAGGATTTCATATCTACACAGGCTCAAATTGCCTGACAATTGAACCGATAGTGGAGAACGTTGAGGTGATGCTTCGCGTCTTTGAGTTTGCGTCAAAAATTGCCGGAATTGTGCCTGAGAGGTTGATATTTGGATCGGGCTTTGGGGTGCCTTACTTGCCAACAGATTCAGAGCTGCCAATAAAGGATCTAGCCGAGCGGCTGAATACAGTTTTCAGTGATTTTATGAGACAAAGCCCGTTGAAAACAGCAAGCTGCAGTCTGGAGTTAGGGCGATGGCTAGTGGCACCTGCAGGATTGCTACTAATGAGCGTTGTTGGCTTGAAAAATAGCCGTGGGACAGACATTTGCTTGTGCGATGCCGGTTTTAACAATCACCTCGCCGCTGCCGGAATGATGGGTTCAGCTATTCGTCGAAACTGGGTGATCGAAAATCTGACTAGCCAATGCTCTACTGTCAAAACCTACAACCTTGTAGGCCCTCTTTGCACATCGATAGACATGCTAGCCAGGAACCTTGAACTGCCGGCCACCCGCGCAGGCGACATACTGGCAATACCCATGTCTGGTGCCTATGGCTACAGCGCAAGTCCACATAAATTTATTAGCCACCCCTCTCCCAGAGAATTGTGGCTAGATACGCAGGGCAACGTCACTGATATTTCAGAGATAGTAGAAAATCACTGGAATATACAATGAAAAACTGCCGGTAGAACCTACACTCCAGCAACGCATACCCACCCAGACCGCTTGATATGCTGGATACTTTCCGTGGCTTTCTTCGGCTATCTGATAGTACTGGCGAACATCATGATGTTCATAGGCCCTGTGGATGACTCCATAATCTATGTTATCCCATTCAATCTCTGCATGGGATCAAGGTTGACACACAGGGAATTGCTAGCCTGTGAATGGCGTGCTAACAGATGCCATGCTATCGCAGCTCAGTACCGCTGCGGGTAATACAATGAACGTTACATACATCATGAGCAGAAATTACTACGTCAATGTGCAGATGCAGATAGAACCATACTCTGCCAAAGTTCTACCCTGTCCTGCCTGACCAGTTTCTCTATCCGAGCCCTCAACAACGCGTACGTGTTCTGTGGCTCCGCTGATGCAACCACAGAGAGCACCAGTGCCTTATCACACGTATTGAAGTCAATCCCACCTTGTTCCATGTATTGCATTATTGAATCATCATCATAATTCCACATGAGCCTATAGGCTTCTATCGTTGATAGTCGATCTTTGTCGCTATTGGCTATGATTATTTCAAACTCTGGTACCTCAACAAGTGGTATCGAGTCTATAAGGTAGTCGTTTTGGACTTCTCCCGCTACATGACTTTGAACCAAAGCCGTTGACGCTTCAACCGACGAAACGGACCTACTCTGTCCACCTACGCTCCCGCCTACAACAACAAGACACCCACTGAGCAGGCACAGCATGAGTGCACTCCCTAGGACAAAACGGAACTCACCTACCGTATCTAGTTTCTTTCCAGTCAAAGGCTTCAATGCTCTGGTGGCTGGGTGCATAACGATGTCTTTGTCTGTTTTGCGTTCCCCATTAACACCGTCTATGACGACATCTCATGAGGCAAAAACGACACTGACACTACCGAAGAGAAAACGACACATTTCCCAGCGCCAATATTCCCCTACTCATCACCGAGGGGCAATGGTAGAAAACTACCATTCAAAGAGATTTCTGCGTGCTTTGGGGTTAATCCAAAGTGCTTTTGTTTGCTCGTGCACTTCGAACGTGGTTATCGTTATTGAACACTAGTCGCCTTAGGGTATTGCAGGGTGGAGCGGGACTTAGGTACGTGAAGGCTCAACACACAGAGAATATGGTTCACAGCAAGGAGTGGCAGCGGCAAACACACGTAACCCTTCAGGGCTTTATCAACCCCAACGCAAACGCTTTGTAAACGGCCTGCTCCAGGCTCGCTGAGTTAAGCTTTTCTCGGCAATTTCGCGAATGGGAATTGAGTGTCGTTAATGCTCGATTCCACTTACCGGCCATCTCCTTTAATGTATAGCCCGCAGCCAGATATTC